>CAUYUJ010016721.1:0-2500 GCA_963575745.1 Prorocentrum cordatum | reverse complement strand
CGGGGTCCTGGACTCCATCTACGTCGCGACCGAGAGGACTTACATCGAGGAGTACGAGGGTCGAGACGTTCCTAGCGCCCGTAGCCGCAGCCGCAGGAGAAGTGGGGGAGCAGTCCCCTCTGGGGGAGCGAGGCCCTCCGGAGGCGCGCCCGGCGACTCGGAGTCATCTGCATCCGAGACGATGGCCCCTGACACCCGAGGCCGGCTGCGAGCGAGGTCGCCCCCAGATGAGAGCCGAGGGCGCAGCTCCGCCCCCGACCCGAGGGACCCAGGGCGCAGGTGCGGAGGCCCCGAGATGCCGCCGGCGGATGCCAGCCAAGGCGTGCACCACGGGAGCCGAGCAGAGGCATGCCAGGACGGGCGTCGAACGCCGCCGGCAACGCCTCATCCTGGAGCCCCGGAGGCCAAGGAGTACTTGCGCTGGTGCCTGGAGCACGCTGAGTTTGCCCCTGAGCTGGTAAAGGGTGACGAGCCTGGGGAATCGCCTGCTCCTCGCCGCGGGGAGCGTGGAGGCTGCCGCAGCGAGGCTCCGCGAGGAACGGGAGCTCGTCCTCGGGAATCCTCTCGGGGGAGTGCTCGATCCCAAGTTCGGCGAAGCTCTGGAGGAGGACCACCGGCGGTACCTCCAGGAGATGGCGAGCAGGGGCGTCCCCGTTCGGAGGCAGCAGCCCAGGCGTCGTACTATAGCCAAGCCCCACGCTTCAGCGAGGGACCATGCCCTGGAGATGTACGCCAAGGCCTGGAAGGACACGTCCTACGGCGCCGTGCTCTGGGCCACCCCGGAGGCCGAGGCCGCCTTGTCCGCCTCAGAGCCCATCGAGAGCCCGTCGGGGCGAGTGCCTAAGATGTTGCCCGACCGCACGGTGAGCAGCGAAGGGCGCCCCATACACGATATGCGGGTTGCCAATGGGGACTCGCCCAAGGAGCTGCATCCGCCGGCGCTCCAGCCCAAGCACGAAGCCCTTGTGCGCCTGTCACTCTGGTGGTCCGCGCGCCACCCGGGTGTGCCACAGGTAATAGCCAAGCGGGACGTGTCGCGGGCCTTCAAGTGGCACTGGGTGCGAGACGAGGACGTGGCCGAGTTCGGCGCCTCCCTCCCGGGCGACGCTGTGGGCCTGACCACGCGCGTGATCATGATCCACTGCGTGATGGTCTTCGGGTGGTCGGGGTCGCCAGGCGAGTACATGGCGTTCGCCTGGAGTGCCAAGTGGGACCACGAGCGGCGCCGCCCACCGGACCCAGCGGTCAACGACACAGTGCGCTGGTCGTCCAAGTGGCCGATGGACGACGGCGTCTTGGTCGAGCCACTGGTCGGCCTCAGGCCCTGGCTCAGCGCAGCTGACTGCGACGCGAGCATGCGGCGCGTCTGGGGCGGCGACGCGATCAACGTCGACAAGATGGCGGAAGAGGGCACCTTCCAGGCAGAACAGCTGGTCTGGGGCCTCTACCTGGACGTGGACAAGCAGCGCTCGAGGCTCCCAGAGCCCAAGTGCGTGAAAGCCGCCCACCTCCTGGCGATCGACGAGCTGCGCTACGGATGCCGCCGAGTCCCCATTAAAGTCGTCCAGGAGCTGAGGGGGTCAGCCCAGTTCTGGGTGGCCACGCAGCCGGCTATCAAGCCCGAGCTGCCGGTCATCGACCGCCTCCTCGGCGGTGGGCTCGGAGCGGCATGGGCGGAACCCCGAGGGAGCGCCGAGGAGATCGCCCTTGCCTGGGACGAGTGGGATCAGACCCTCGAGCTGATGCGGGTGCTCTTTGACGCACCCGAGGCCTGGGCGCCCACCTTCGAGGCGAGCTTCATTTCCTGTCTAGGGCCGCGCGAGCGCCTGGCACTCCCAGGAGCCGCCGCCCGGACAAGATGGACTGGAGGCGACGCAACCACGACGACCATCGGCAGCATCGACTGGGGGCGAGCAGTGGCCGGCAGTAAAGCGGTGCCACCCCACTACATGGCCGTGGACGCCGCCCCGCTCCTCCGCCAGTTGGAGGACGTGCTGAGCCACCCAGGGGCCGAGAAGGACTGGGCGATAGCCATCGTGGAGCTGCTTGCATTTGTGGCCCTAGCTGCCGCGAGGGGTAGCGAGTGACAAGGCGAGCTGGTCTTCTACGTCACCGACAACATGAACGTGCGGTCGTGGATTTCCAAGAGGCGGCCCAAGCACCCGCTTGCACGGCATCTCATTCGCCTCGTTCAGCGTCTGGAGGCTTGCCATGGGTTCAGCACGACCGCACTGTACATCCGCACCTACCACAACGACATCGCGGACTGGCTGTCGCGAGAAGAGGCCAAGAAGGTCCACTCTGAGCTACTGCGCAAGGGGTGGACCCGCATCGAGCCGCCCGAGGAGTGGGGGAAGATGCTGGCCGAGGCAAAGGAGCACCTCTTGCGTTTGCCTGGAGAGGACGGGCCCATTGCGGAGTCAGCACTCCGGCATCGGGCGCTGAGGACCCCAGCAGCAGTGCCACGCAGCCTCGCCCTCGCAGGGCGCCGGGGCCTCGA
>CAUYUJ010016720.1:252500-265247 GCA_963575745.1 Prorocentrum cordatum | reverse complement strand
TAAAGGCCATTTTGGCTCAAGGGCGCTCGGGGTTCAGATGCACTAGCTAGTCTCGTATCCCTGCTCAATTCGAGGTCAAGCACCATGCAGATCTTCGTGAAGACGCTGACGGGCAAGACCATCACGCTGGACGTGGAAGCCTCTGACACCGTCAAGCGTCAAGCGGCTGCTCGAGCAGACGGCGGGTGCCCGCAGGCGTTGGGCTTCCCAGCACCAGCGGGCCACGCCCGCCACAGTCGAGGCCCAGCGCGCGATGCTGAACTTTCGACACGGACGACCTCCGGAGGAAGCACTGCTACCCGGGCGACCTCTGCGCCTGCCCGTGCGGGTGGCGGGCCAAGAGCACTCCAGCAGCAGCCCGCACCAACGCGCGGCAGGCCGAGCGGCATTGGCGTCCCTGCCAGCCCTGCGCTCGGTGGGAAGCCTTGGGCGATGCTTGCCACCGGGCCTCTTCGGCTCCAGTGCGTGATCCGGCCATCCAGGACCGCAAGGTAGCCAGAGCACGGGAGCGTCACCAGACGCTGCGCGCCAGCATGCCGGCCTCGATCGTCCAGTGCGCTCACGACCTCGACGGCGCCACGGCGCAGAAGCTCCGCCGGGCCAAGGGGGGCAAGTCTACCTTCTGCCCGTGCCGCTGGTGTGGTGGCTCGTACATGCTTGCCTCCGCGGGGAAGCTCCCATGCCCAGCCATTCCCCCCGCTGGCCGCCCCACTTGCGTCGACTTCGAGCTGCAGTGCTGGGGCGCTGGATCAGTGAGGTCTACGAAAGCCATGGCCGTGGGCACGGCCAAGGACAGCAGGCCATGCAGTGCCAAGAGAGCGCCCAAGGAACCCTTCGGCAGCGGTTCCTTCAAGCGAAGGCCCACGGTCAAGCGGGATCAGCCCTCGAAGAAGCGGGTGCTGGCGCCCAAGGCCGCCCTTTGATTAGAGGCGCAGTGCGTCAGGGGCCCGCCAAGCTACCGGCGCCCTCGCGGCAAGGGCGGTTGCTTCGGCCTTTGGCTGCCACGCGCGTGGGGTAAGCCTCCCACCCCGGCCCTCCGCGCTTCAGGGTAGCGCAGTCGGCATGGGTCCACGGGCGCGTCTTGGCGCATACATTCAATGCGTGAACTGCTGCCGTTATGCACCGCTTGTAGACATGACGCACCATGGCTGCGGGGCATGGCCCGCGGTATATCGTCGAATAAATCACAGGCGCCCCTGAAACAATATTACGAACAGCAAGTCGCATGCTCGACGGCGGCCGCCGACGATTTTGGGCAGCATTGAGTCGTTCGGCATCGTGCCAAGTTCCCCCATACCAATTGCGGGCGTGCCAACCTACGGTAGGTTCGCGTCGTGTCGACCAGCGGCGACCCCGCTGCCGGCGTTCAACGTTGAATGCCAGCGGTGGCCCAGGATCGGTCGATGTTGAGCGATCGGTCGTTTGGGAAGCGGCCGATCGTTCAAGATTGAACGATCCAGCGCGGTGTCAGAAACCAACGCCAAGGTTGGCACGACACGAACCTACCGTGCCCACTGCGGGCGTGCCGATCTACTCCCCTCCCTCCCCATCCTTCCCCTGCTCGTCTTGCCCCTTCGCCCGCGGCGAGCTTGGAGCCGAGCGCCGGCGCGGTCCGTGGCGCGCCGCCGCACAGCCCGGCGTCGTGCCGGCGCGTGGTCGGCTTCGCGGCTCGGGGCCGTTCCACTTCTCTGTTTCGGCTGCGTCGTCCTCCCTCTCTTCGTCCTCTCTTCTCTTGCCGCTGCTGTTCCTTCTTCCTTTCCCCTCCCTCCTTCCTCTCCCCTTCTCCTCTTCCATTCCTTTTCCTCCTCCGCCTCCGCCCCCTCTTCCCGGGACCCCGCAAACGTAACATAACCGTTCAGTCTTTTATGTATCCCACCCAAGGCACCCCGTCCTACTTTTTGATCCTTCTTTGTGCCCGAGGGGCGAAAAAATCCCGAACCCTGTGGGGATGGCCGCCAAATCGCGGTCCCCTTCCCCCTGGGGCCCCTGGGGGGTCGCCGGGCGCGCAGTCCCCAGTACGGTCGGGGGTCTCCCCCCCCCCTGCTCGCCGTGTTGGGGTCGTGCTTGGCAGCTCGTCCTCTCTGTCGTGTCGTCGTCGTTGCCGCGGCGGTCGGGCTTGCTGAGCATGCCGCTGGAGGTCCTCAGCAGCCCGACTGCCACGGCTTCCGTTTTTCCCCGTTCCGCTCGGCCGGCCCGGCCCGCCGGCCGTGTGTGCGGGGCGCCGTGGGGTCTTTGGCCGGCCAATGCGCCGCCCAAGGCCTCGCGTGTGACAGTGTTGTGGCCTGGGCGTGGTATGTGCATGCCGCGGAAGCCGAGGGGTTCAACAAATCCTGCTCCTGCTGCTCCTGCTGCTCCTCCCCCTCCCCCTCCTCTTCCTCCTCCTCCTCCTCCTCCTTTTCATCTTCTCCCTCTCTCTATTCCTTCAGGCAATGTGGGCTTCCCTTCCCTGGGTTGCGAGTTCGATCCCCCCGGGGGGAAGGTCACAAAAAGGCCACCCCTCGTCGGCCCTCGTCTTTCCACAGCAGTTGGCAGCAAAGTGTCAGGCACTCCCGCCTGCTGTCGGGGCCCTCGCTGCCGACGTGGCCGGGGGCCTTCCGAGCGCAGTCGTCCTCCATGCCTTGCTCCGCCATGTGACCCCGCAGGGACAGCGCGAGTGCAGGCAGTTTCTCTTGACGCGCTGCCCCCTGCCGCCTTTACTTGTGACCTCCTCCTCCTCCTCCTCCTCCTCGTCCCCCTCCTCTTCGCCCCCCTCATCCGCATCATATTGCGTCGCAGGCCTACGGGCACATGATCGCCGCATCGCTCCAGTCGTCCAAGTGGGACAAGCGCTCCCAGGCGTCGCCGCAGCGATGGGGGCGGGGGGGAACGGAAATGTTCCGCACGTTTGCGGACTAGGGAAGGTTCCACTTCGCTCTGATCGGCGTGATTCGATGTCGATTCTGGCCGTCCCGATCCGATTCGATTTCGACATTCCGGCGGTACGATGCGCGATGCTTGCATGCCGCTGTCGTGCATCCTGGCACAGCCGATCTGATCCGACTTCGATTCTGAGCCGATGCGGCCCGCTCCGGCGCACGTTCCGATGTGACCGGTCATCGCTAGGGTGGGACGTATGTTTGACTCCAGGCTGCATTTTTTTGGCAAGCTGGATGGGGGAGGGAAGGAGGAAGGGATGATACGAGGCGGGAGTGCTGGATGCTGGCTGAATGGAATCGACTGTGCGTGTATGTGTGTGTGTGTGTGTGTGTGCACTCGCGTGGGATACATACAGCTTCACGTACGGCCTGCCTGAGCTTCTGATGTCCGCCTCTTCTGGCAGGGAGAAGGAGAAAGGGGGAGGAGGAATAATAGGAAAAGGAGCAGGAGGAAGAGGAGGAGGAAAAGAAAAATGATGAGCAGGAGGAGGAAAAGCAGGAGGAGGAAGAGGAGGAGGAGGAAAATGTGCAAACCCAAGACCCATCGACGATGTTGGAATGCACCCTCCGAGCTCCTTCTTCATAGGCCCCAGACAAAGGCTCATTCCCACTGGGGGAGTTGCCCCGGGGCGGGGACAACCGTCATAAAATCCTGAAGCGTGCCCTTAAACACCACTTTCAGCACTGTAACGCCACGAGTGAACCTGACTGTTACTTCCTGGCGATCATGAATCGTGCCAGAACGCCATTCCTGGGACTCCAATGCAACGAATCAATGTATCTGTCGCGACAGGACACTCCTGAATCGTTCCCAAAAACGTTTCCGACACGTTCACCATGAGGACCAGTGAAAGTCATGCATTCTTTCACAAAGAATGTGCACGGTGCTAGAGCGAGAGCCACATTTTGAAAAGGAGCCGCCCTCAGCCCGTGAAATTCTTGCAACTATTTGACAATGTGCATTGCGCTAAAGCGAGAGCCACATTTCGAAGACGACCCGCCCTCAATCCTCGAAAATCTGGCAAATATGTAAAACGAGTGTGCGCGGCGCTCAGGCGAGAGCCACATTTTGAAAACGACCTGCCCTCAATCCGTGAAGCTCTTGCAATCTTTTGAGACAAATTTTGGAGGCATTTTGGCGAGAGCCACATCTGTGGAGCTGTGGTCAGCTTATGAGCTGAAGGATCATAGATGGCGAGAAAGTCTCAGGCGAAACGCCCGTCCCGCCCTTTGGACCGGCTTTGGGGTGCGACAGGTAGGATACATATATATATATGTATATGTAATGTATATGTATATGTATATGTTTTTTGGATGTGTATATGTATATGTCTATGTATATGTATATGTATATGTATATGTATATGTATATGTATATGTATATGTATATGTATATGTATATGTATATGTATATGTATATGTATATGTATATGTTTATGTATATGTATATGTATATGTATATGTATATGTATATGTATATGTATATGTATTTGTATATGTATATGTATATGTATATGTATATGTATATGTATATGTATATGTATATGTATATGTATATATTTAATTTGTGTAATATGTGTTTATGTGTTTATGTGTATGTATGTATGTATGATGTATGTATGTATGTATGTTATGTATGGAGGTAGGTTGGTTGGTAGGTGTAGGTAGGTAGGTAGTAGGTATGTAGGTTAGGTATGTGTTATATATATTGTATATATTTATTGGAAACGGAATGGTTAAGGAGGAGGAGGGAAGGAGAAGGAGGGAAGAGAGGTATTCATTATTGAGGTGGGTGCGGATGAGGAGGAGGATGAGGAGGAGGAGGAGGAGGAGGGGATTAACTAGGAGCATGTACAGGAATAAAAGAAGACGGATCATGATGACGAGGAAGAAGGGATGATTATGAAACGGTATCCAGACCAGGCATACAACCATGCCAGTGACACTGAGCGGGGGCAGGCGGGTTCGCAGAACCAGTTGTAGCATTATCAGGGGGATGAGCAGCAGGCGCAGCATGAACAGGAACAGAGCAGATCGTGCGGCAGAGGTAGGCGCTTGGGAGTCTCCCTCCCTCTCTGCTCTTGGGCGGGGGGCAGGGAGGCAGGAAGTTGCAGGGAGGCAGGGAGGAGGGAGGCAGGGGCAGGGAGGGGGGGGGGGGGGGGGGAGGAGGCCCTCCTCCCTCCCCCTCCCCCTGCCCCTCCCTCCTCCTCCTTCGCCGAAGGGGGGCCGCCGCCCCCGAGGCCCTCAAGGCCATGACCTCGGTGCTCGAGACCCCCTCGGACGGCGACCGGGCAGGCCGCGCCGCCGCCTGGCGGCTGAGCTGCCAGCTGCTCCACCACGTCATGCGGGACAAGGCCTCCGCGGCTCGCCGCCTCTGCGCGGGCATCCTCCTTGTCCGTCCTCCTTGGTTTTTTCCTCCTCCTCCTCCTCGTCCTCCTCATTGTCCCTCCTCCTCGTCCCTCCTCCTCCTCCTCCTCCTCCTCCTCCTCCTCCTCCTCCTCCTACCCCCCGCCTTCTACACTCTCTCTCCATTCCCCACCGAGCTTTTTTCTGCTCTTCAACATCTCCTTCCTCCTCCGACCTCCTCCCCTCGTCATCAGCAGAAGTCCTGGCCAGGCCCGTCCTGGGCCCAGCGCCAGCGTGCGCGCTGGCGCGGGACGGGCCAGGCTGGGCGATCGCAAGTTGTGGAGGCAATGGTGTCTGAGGATCAGCCAGATCTTCGAATCAGGACGGAGATGCCACAGTACCAGGACAAAGCACGACATGACAGCGCCACGGCATTGTCGGGCGGGGCTAGGACAAGAATACATCGTTCCAGAGCGTTCCAGAACGCTCTCAGAGAGTTTCGGACCGCTCTGAGAAGGCCGCGGCGCCCGATACATCCTCCAGTGCCGATCTCAGAGATCCCGATTCTTCCCTGTCCGAGCTTGCACCTGTCTTTGCCTCGTCTTACAAGATGACAACTTTAGGATCAAGCCAACTCGTACGTAGCAGCTTTGGCGCAGCATGGTTGGGTCACAGGTAGGTGCATGATATGTGGGGCGCACTGGTGGTAGGTGGTTCCCTCCGTGCTGCCCCTGGGAGGGCCTCGCGGGCCGCCCTCTGCAGGCTGGGGTGTCTGGGGGGTCTGACGACGAGGAGGGTGAGGATAAGGAGTACGAAGACCATGGGTAGGTCAGGACGATGGGGAGAAGGGGGGAGGAGGGATGACGACGCCGATGATGCTGATGGTGTTGATGCTGTCGTTGCGGATGATGATGGTGATGATGCTCCTGAAGGTGTTCCTGATGTTGCTGATGCTGCTCCTGATGATGTTGATGCTGATGTTGATGCTGTTGATGCTGTTGATGCTGATGATGATGATGATGATGATGATGATGAGGATGATGATGGTGCTGCTGCTGTTGTTTTTAATGATGTTGTCGCTCCTTATTAGGAATGTGATGATGGGGCGAAGGCAGCGTCGACGACGATGGCGATGCTGATGATGTTGATGATGATACTGATGATGATGATGATGATGCTGATGATGATGATGATGATACTGATGATGATACTGATTATGATGGTGATGACGTAATCATGATGGTAATGATGCCGATGCTGATGGTGATGATGCTGATGATGCTGACGATGATGATAATGATGATGATTATGCTGGTAATGGTGATTCTGCCGATGGTGCTGATGCTGATGCTGATGCTACTGCTGCTAATGAGGATGGTGATGGTGATGACGATGAAGATGGTGGTGAGTATGCTGATGATGCTGGTGGCGATGATGATGGTGATGCTGATGATGATGACGATGATGATGATGATGGTGATGATGAGGATGAATATGCTGATGATGATGATGATGCTGATGCCGATCATAGTGGTGATGATGATGCTGATGATGATTATAATGACGGTTATGACGATGATGATGACGATGATGCCAATCGCGATTATTTGTATGCATGTGATGAGGACGATGTTGGTATGACGATTGCACTGAGTATGATGCTTCCTGCTTCCAATGATGGTGTTGATCATGTTAGTCGTGATTCGTATGTTGGTGCTGATGCTGATGCTGATGCTACTGCTGCTAATGAGGATGGTGATGGTGATGACGATGAAGATGGTGGTGAGTATGCTGATGATGCTGGTGGCGATGATGATGGTGATGCTGATGATGATGACGATGATGATGATGATGGTGATGATGAGGATGAATATGCTGATGATGATGATGATGCTGATGCCGATCATAGTGGTGATGATGATGCTGATGATGATTATAATGACGGTTATGACGATGATGATGACGATGATGCCAATCGCGATTATTTGTATGCATGTGATGAGGACGATGTTGGTATGACGATTGCACTGAGTATGATGCTTCCTGCTTCCAATGATGGTGTTGATCATGTTAGTCGTGATTCGTATGTTGGTGTTGATGATGCTGCTGATGATGGTCTGACGATGATGCTCATCATGATGAGGAGGGGGAGGAGGACGATTATTATGATGCTGCTGACGATCATGCTGCTCACGATGATGACGATGCTGCTGCAGCTGATGTTGATCATGCGCATTATCATGACGGTGATGGTGATGGTGATGGTAATGTTGATGGTGATGGTGATAGTGGTGACGGTGGTGGTGGTGATGATGATAGTGATGACGATGTTGCTGCTGATGATATGATGATGATGCTGATGATGATGATGATGATGGTGGTGGTGGTGGTGGTGATGGTGATGATGATGATGATGGTGGTGGTGGTGATGATGATGGTGATGATGATGCTGCTGCTGCTGATGATGATGATGATGATGATGATGAGGATGAGGATGTTACTGCTGCTGCTGCTGATTATTATGATAAGGACGACCAGGAGAAGGCGGAGGATAAGGAGGAGGAGGAGGAGGAGGAGGAGGAGGAGGAGGAGGAGGAGGAGCAGGACGAATGTGACGAGGCGGGGCGGATGGGGAGGGTTTTTAGGAGCCCCTCGGGGGCCTCCAGGAGCTTTCAGGGTAGCTGTTCGAGCGTGGGGCCCGATAATTATGTCGAGGACGCAGGAGGAGGAGGAGCAGGAGGAGGAGGAGGAGGAGGAGGAGGAGGAGGAGGAGGAGGAGGAGGAGGAGGAGGAGGAGGAGGAGGTTGATAGGTGGACGAGGGGGAGGTGGAGAAAAGTCGGCGGAGGGCGATGACGAGGAGGCGCAGGGGAGTCGACACTCCCATTCCCACTTCTTCCCCTCAGTCCCCTCCTTTCTCCTGACCTCCTGACTCCCTCCCTCCCTACTCTGCCTCTTCCCCTCCCTATTCTCCATCTTTCTCTCCCTCCTCCTCTCCCTCCTCCTTCTCTCCCTCCCCTCCCTCCCTTCCCTTCTCTCCTTCCCTCCTCCTTCCTCGTGCCAAGAGTCATGGAGACCAGCCCGCCTTGCGGGCCCCCCCCGCAGGAGAGGCCAAAAAGGTATCTCGGGCAGCTCCGATGCAGTCACAGGGGGGGCGTTTCGGCTCGCTCCTCGCTGCCCCCGCCTCCTCATCCTTCCTCTTCCTCGCTCCTCCCTCCTCCTTCCTTCCATGGCTAATCACCACCACGGGGGGTGCGTTGTCGACCTCAGTCTCACGGACACCATGCTCTTCGTCCTCTTCTTCTTCTTCTTCTTCTTCTTCTTCCTCTTCTTCTTATTCATCAGTGGCGTCGGCTTCCACTGGTTCACCCACTTCAGGTTCAGAGGACAATCCGCGTCACCAATGTTACAGATTTGTGCCTCGGTCTCCTTGCGGTAATCCTCGGTGCCGTTATCTTCTCGGAGCATTCTTGCACTCTTGAGTGCCCTGCGCGATCGCCGCGCGCACCCAGCTCCCACTCCCCTCCGCTCATCTCGGGGTCGTCCAAGAGGGGAGTGAGGACTTGGGGTGTGCGGATACCATGCCCAGGGCCGCGATATCTCCCCGGATTCGCCTGCCCCCTTCAACACGCCCCCTTGGCCCCCCCTTGGGCCGCGCACGCCACGTGCCCCAGGCCACGTGCCCCACGCCATGGCCACGTGCCCCAGGCCATGATCCTCCTCCTCCTCCTCCTCCTCCTCTCCCTCCGCCTCCTCCTCCTCCTTCCTCCTCCTCCTCCTCCTCCTCCTCCTCCTCCTCCTCCTCCTCCTCCTCCTCCTCCTCCTCCTCCTCCTCTCCTCCCTCCGCCTCCTCCTCCTCCTCCCTCCTTCCTCCTCCTCTCCTCCTCCTCCTCCTCCTCCTCCTCCTCGGGCCCTCCCGGCCTGCTCCCCCTCCCTCCTGCTGGGCCTGCCGCCAGCACAGCCTCTGTGGGGCCGGCGGGCGCGTCGGGCCTCTGGTCTCGGGCGGCCGCTCGGCGCGCGGCGGGCATCCCTGGAGCGCCCTCGGGCGAGGCGCGGCTGCTGGAGCGCATCCCGAGGCAGGGAGGCCTTCAGGTGATCGCTTGCTTCCTCGTTGTTCCGTATCGTTAAACCGACCCCCAATCCCCATCCCCCATCCCGGCCTAGATCCCCATCTAGGGGGGGGGGGGGGGAATCGGCCAGTGGGGCTCTTGCCACGCCGCTTGGGATAGGGATCGGAAAAACGATGCTCAATTGTTCTGCCGATCGGCGCGGGCCCTCGCACCCTCCCTCCTCCCCCCCAACGGAGTCGATCTTGGCTGTTTTTGGCGCCTGTTTCGAGCAGGTGGAGTCTCTCCCATAGGACGCGCTGTTGCAAACAGTCGCGTTAAGCAGAGGCCCAGAGCCAGACCCCCCCCCCGTCCCTCCCTTCCGCCCAATGTCGAAACGCCGAATCTGACAACGCTCACCAGAAGCCGACGAACACCTCCGAAAGCCCGCCTCTGTCGTACTCGCTCGCACCCCGCTCTTGGCGCGCGCCTCCCCGGAGCGCCACCTCCGGGCGCCCCCGGCAGCGCGAGCGGCCGCCTTGACGCAGGTCATGCCCGTGAGGCTGGCGGCCTGCGACCTCTTCCTGGCCACCTTCGCCAGTGCCGAGGCCACGGTGTCGCAGGCCGCCCCTGCGGCAAGGAGCGGGGGCTGGCTCAGGGGAGGAGGAGGAGGAGGAGGAGGAGGAGGAGGAGGAAGAGGAGGAGGAGGAGGAGGAGGAGGAGTAGGAGGAGGAGGAGGACTCTGCGACCACGGCGCTGCATTTTTTGTTTTTTACACACCTGGGCACTTCGGCCCAGCTTCTGGGCCCCAGGGCCATCGCGGATCTGCCCGGCTCGAGACGAGCCGCAGGGACATAGTCGAGGGCGATTGGTCGGGGGCGATCGCTCCCGACATAGGATCTAGAGTTTTGGTCGTGTTTTTTCGCGATGTTGTATTTCTTTCGCAGTGTCGGATTTCAGAAGAGGAGGGCCAGGTCAGGGGCAACGACAGGGGAGGATTGGCGCAGGGCGGCTTATGCACTGGGCTGCAGTATCCCCCCATTTCGGGCCTGAGTGCACTTTCCATCACTTGCTTGCTCTCCACTCTCGTCGTCGCCACCGGTCTTCGTTACTGCAAGGGGCTGGAAACCCTGGGTGCTGTCGAGGTGCGTGATTTCAAGCGCCTCCTTCATCCATTCTCCCTGTAAATGACTCCTCCCTGCCGCGCCCCGAGACGTGCTGGCAGGGCGGGGCGTTTCGCCCGAGACTTCCCCACCAACTCTGCTCCAGAAGCCTCGCGGACGGAGGGCGGTCCGATCTCAAAATGTGGCTCTCGCCTCAAGCGCCGCGCGCAGGCGCCTCGCAGGCGTGCAGGAAGCTTCACGGCTGGGGGGCGGGCCGTTTCCACCGTGTGGCTCTCGGCTCGGAGCCGCGCGGCGCGCGTTCGGCGGGACGGTCTGCAGACGTCTCACTGCCGGGCATTGTCCTCTTCAAGATGTGGCTCTCGCCGGAACGCCGCGCGCACGTCGCTCGAAAAGCTTGCAACAGGTTCGCGGACGGAGGACGGTTCCTCTTCAAACATGTGGTTCTCGCCTCGGTCCCGCGCGCATCCGTCGCAGAGCATGCAGGGGCTTCACGGATGTATGGTGGCTCTTTTTCAAATGAGGTTTTTCGCTTCAGCGTTGCGCACATTCGTCTTGAACGTTTTCAGCAGTTTCGCGTATGGAGGGCGGTTCTTTTTCAAAATGTGGTTTTCGCTTTAACGCCGCGCGCACGTCTGAAAAGTTCGTCAGAGGTTCACGGATGGTGGGCGGTTCTTTTTCAGACGAAGACTGATAGGTTTCTAGTAGGCTCAAAAGAGAGAATCTTGACTCCCCAGGGGGGCCTGGGCAGATGCCGGACGGGTGCCGGAGAGAATCCGCGGAAGTCGTTTTAAGCAAACTGTTACACACTTCGTGGTCTTCGAGGTCCCAGAACTCCATTCCCGGGCCACATTCTGAATGCCCGGAGCCAACTGTAGGCCACTTCGTGCTCTTCGAGTTCCCAGAAATCCATTCCCGGGCCAAATTTTGAATGCCTGGAGCCAACTGTAGGCCACTTCGTGCTCTTCGAGTTCCCAGAACTCCATTCCCGGGCCACATTTTGAATGCCCGGAGCCAACTGTAGGCCACTTCGTGCTCTTCGAGTTCCCAGAACTCCATTCCTGGGCCGCTGCGGCTGAGGCAGGCTGAGGCTGAGGCAGGCTGAGGCTGAGGCCGAGGCTGAAGGCAGACTGAGGCTGAGGCTGAAGCAGACTGAGGCTGAGGCTGAGGCAGGCTGAGGCTGAGGCTGAGGCAGGCTGATGCTGAGGCAGGCTGAGGCTGAGGCTGAGGCTGATGCAGGCTGAGGCTGAGGCAGGCTGAGGCTGAGGCCGAGGCTGAAGGCAGACTGAGGCTGAGGCTGAGGCTGAGGCAGGCTGAGGCTGAGGCTGAGGCAGGCTGAGGCTGAGGCAGGCTGAGGCTGAGGCTGTGACTGCGACTGCCGTTGCCACTGCGACTGTCATCGCGAATGCGACTACGACTGCGAGAACAGCAGAATTCTACAACTGGATTCTCATCTGAATCTGAAGGGGAATGCTTCCAGATATGCTCCTACACATCGCTCTTAGGTTGCTTTGCCGGGATAATTCAGATTGTGCCCCTCGCTTTAGCGCCTCGCACCTTCGTCCTCAAAGTTTGCAACAGTAAACGGGTTTTTGTAATGGACGTCCCAGGAATGGTGCTGCGGCACGACTTAGGATTGTCAATACGCAATAGTCACGTGAATTCGCAGTTCTGAAGTTCTTGGAATGGTGTTCTGTCGCGATTCAGCATCGTCAGGTCCTAAGAGTAACGTTATTTCGCTGTGTTTTGGCACGATTGAGGATCCCCAGTCGGCGCTCTTCCAACGGCGTAATTTCTAGTAGGAGCCTATGAAGAGGGATTTTGGAGGGAGGATTCATGGCAATATCGTTGATGCGCCTTGGGTTTACACTGGCCCTCTTCCTCCCCCTTGTCCCCCTTACCTTCCCCTTTTTCCCATCCCCCCTCCACAATGAAGCAATAGGAATACTATTCTCCTCTTTCCCCTTAAACTTTGTTTTTCTCTTATGGTTTGTTTGCGCTCCAATTATTTCTGGTGTTTTGAAATGTTGCTTCTGCTGCCGCAATGGCCTTATTTTCGGATCGGCGCTTTGCTCCCGTCGTTCAGAATGGCGCTCTCGCCCCAGCGCGGGACACTTCTCTGGATCAGATTTTTTTTCATTGTTGTCGACCCCCTCATTTCCCCTCCTCCGCCTTCCCCTGGTCCTCCTGTTCCTCCCGCTCCTTCCTCCCGCTCTTCCCACTCCAGTTTCTGCTGCGGCTGTTCGTCCTCCGTCCTTTTCCTCCCGCTTATCCTCCTGCTCACCCGCCACCTCCTCCTCCTTCTCCTGTGCACGCAGCTC
>CAUYUJ010016720.1:182500-247500 GCA_963575745.1 Prorocentrum cordatum | reverse complement strand
CATCTTCTTCATGCAAGTCGCGATTGCCAGAGTGATTCTGTTGGGGAAGCGCATGCGGATACCATTTTGTGCTGGCAGAAATGCAAGCATACATTTTCATCTCGCATCTCGGTCGTCGTCGGTTTTGACGCGAACGTCACGCTCCCAGCTGACATCCATAATGTCCCAGGTCTCGCGTTTGCCGTCCCCTTGAAGTCGCACGCTTTCGCCATGCAGCGCCGCGTCTTGGAGTGGATGGAAATTTTGGGGGTGTGGGCCATGAATACTTTTGGTTTTTCGGATTCGCCACGCGATTTATGGATGTGCGGCCTCAAACGAAAATTGTCGAACCGGTCTCTGATTGACTACGTCGCCGTCTCCAGTGACTTGCGAGGCGTCTGCGAACCTTCGAATCACGTGGATGTCTTTCGCGAGCCGTCCTTGAGTAAGAAAAGGACCATTGACTTGTGGCCGCCCATGTGCACTGGTCACATACTTTGCTTTTCCAGTGGCGCGACAAGACGCTGGCTTACACTGAGACGCTTGATGGTCTCCCCAGGTGTAGTTTCCAGGGCGCTGACGTCAACAGCGGTTTCCAACAGTGCGTGGAGAAGGAGTCTTTCTTACGATTGGATTTGCGATCGTATGAGATCTGTTTACGGGAGGTCGCGGATGATTTTTCTGCCGTGGACTGCGGGGGCAAAGAAGCCGAAGCTCGAGCGACATGCCGGACCCAGATACGAAGTTTGAGGCATGAGATGCGGATGGAGATCGATCTGGTTCGCCACGAGGCTTTGCGGAAGATGTTCTGGAAGTTTTTCGACGCTTTGCCCGAGTTAAATGCGATGCTGTCGGAACTGATTGGACAGGGCGCGCGAGTGGACACAAGACCCTTCCAAGGGCCACGCTGCCATCATAATGTAGGAGGCATGGGTCGCGAAATGCAGGACGCAAGGGTGCTCTTGATTTTGGGGGGCCGACCTACTATTCTGGGCCGACTGTAGAGAAGATCCGCAAGTTGAGTTTGAACAAACGGCGAGATCAATCGACGCGCCAGTTTTTCAGAGTTGGTGGACGCATCGCGTGCGACAGGGAGGAATGGATTCAAGCGGTATTCAACTTTGGAAAAGAACGTTTCGGCGACCTGTCTAATCAAACAGATGCGCAGATCATGCGGCGCGAGTCGCTCGCTAGTATCTGACAGAATGCGTGCTTGGGTGGGCTGGGGCGGCCTTTGGAATTTCGGGGCACATTGCGCGCGAGGGCGAAACTTCGGCCAGGCTCCGCTGCTGGAATCGACGGCGTCACACCAGATGTTTTCAGAGGGCCACCGCTGGCTGGCGTGTTCCACGCGCGCCAGATGTTTGCACGGCGCGTGAAGACGTTGGGTTCGGCACCAGAGTCGGCCCATAGGAAAGTCGAGTTTTTTGTCGGGATCCCTAGGGCCAAGTTCGATGGGCAAATTGATAACTTACGCTGGATTTGCAGATCCCCTGTATTTCAAAAGTGGCACTTGCATTCTTTGCGGCCTCGGCTACGGTTGAATATTTTCCCGTCGTTGGTTCAATCGCCGGGCTTCCGGGGAGGGGCCTTCACGCTGCGCGCCGCATCCATTGTCCAGGAGTTTCTATATTTGTCGTCCGAATGGAAGTTGGATTTGGTGGTGGGCGCGCAGGATATCAAAATTGCGTTCGGTTTCATGCCTCATGATTGCATCGTTGAATCTTTAACGTGCCATGGAGTGTCTGCGCGAGACGCCGCGTTGCACGTGCGGGAGTTGACGTCCATGCAAGCGTCCATCGGCTTGCCACTGGCGGGTCACACGCCGCCTTCTTCCTTTCGAGAAAGAGGAGGGGCAAGGAGCCGTGGAGACGCCCGACGAATGGTGAACCAGGGTGGGCCACGTCATGGAACCAGTGGTGAAATCATGGATGCACCTTGGATTGGGCTTTCGTTTGTTGGCTGATGGGCTGCGCGAAGAAACATTGTTTACACGTGCTGTCTGGGCCGACAACATTGTTTTGTTCGCGTCGAGCACCAGCATGATGCCGCACATGATCGATGACGTCGACGCAACGTTCGACCGCTACCGCTACGTGGAAGTCGGACACGTTAGAATACGCGGCATCGTCCGCGACGGCCGTCGACGGATCAGGTCACGTGAACGTGGTGGTTTGCATTGATACGATGGAGTACAAGATCAAACAACATATTATTATCCAGGGTAATTTGCTGGATCAGGCCGGCTCCGCATCCAGAAATATGCAGTAACACGTGGCCTAGGCGGAAGGACATTACTACGCCAGCCAAGCTGTATTTCGGAACGGGTCTCTGTCACTTCGCAGGGCATCGTGCGTGGAGTACAAAAAGTGTTTCTGTTGCCGCATGCAATTGTGCTGTATGGCAGTTGACGGCGGGCTGGGCGATCTTTGGGCGCTCTTGGGCCGTCTCGGGCCGTCGGAAGGCCGAAAAGAAACAAATGTCAAAATCTTTCAAAAGCCTAAGGACAATCAATGATTTTGGTCTTTCTCTGGCCTTCCTGGAGGCCCTCTTGGAGGCCTCTTGGGCCGCCTGAGGCCATCTTAGTGCCGTCTTCGGCCGTCTTGGTGGGCTCCTGGCCCGTCCGGCGCCGTCGGAAGCCATTCGGGGGCCTCTCTGGGCCGACTCGGGGCCCTCTTGGGGTGCTTCAGGGCCGTCTTAGAGGCCATCTTGGGCGTCTTGGAGGCCTCTTGGGTCGTCTTTGTGCCCTCTTGGGGCCGTTTTGGGGGCCTCTTGGGGCGTCATGGGGCCATCTCGTTGGCTTCATGGATGATTTTGGGGCGATCTTGGGGGCCTCTTGGGCCGTCTTGGGTCGCCGGAAAGCCGAAAAGGAGCAAATGCGAAAAACTTGTAAATCCCTAAAGGCAATCAGTGATTTCGGCCTCTTCGGTCCCTCCTGGAGGACCTGTTGGAGGCCTCTTGGGCCGTCTTGGAAGCCTCTTGAGTACTTTTTGGGCCGAATTGGGCCGCCTTGGAGGCTTCTTGGGCGGGCTTGCGGGCATCTCCTCCTCTCTTGGGCGGACTTGGAGGCCATCGGAGGCCATCTTGGGCCAACGTGGCCATCATGGAGGCCACGTTGAGCCGTCTTGGAGGAACATTTGTGCAATTGACTTCCTTTCCGGGTGGCCGGCGGGACGGGCCGAAACCCCAGAAGGGAGTTCTTTTGGAAAAGGAACCAAAACCAAAACCGAGAGGGTCTAGCACGCCAGGCACCCCGTGCGATGAATCGACAGGGGGCGGCGGATCGAAGACGCCTACGGCGAATCACTGCCGCCCCCTGCATTTTTGGGGCCGCCTATGTGGCCGAACGTTGAGGCCAGACCTGCCAAGCTATCGGACCATGTGTTCCCCGAGCCGGTTTGGAAAGCCTTCGGGGAACACGTGGGCATCTTGAAGGTCATCTTGACCGTCTGGAGGCCATTTTGACCCTTTCGGGCCTGTTTGGGGGACGTCTTGGTGGGCTCTTGGGCCGTCTTGGGGGCCATCTTGGGCGTCTTGGAGGCCTGTGCGGCCGTCTTGGGGGCCTCTTGGGGCCGTCTTGGGCCTCTTGGGCGATCTTTGGGGGTACTTGGGCCGTCTCGGGCCATCGGAAGGCCGACAAAAAACAAACGTGACAATCCTTCACAAACAAATTTTAAATCAATGAGTTTGGCTTTTTCGGGCCTTCCTGGAGTCCCTCTTGGAGGCCTCTTTGGCCGTCTTGGGCCAGCTTCGAGCCAACTTTGGCCATATTGGTGGGCTCCTGGCGTCTGACGCCGTTGGAAGCCGTTTTGGGCGGCCTCTCTGGGCCGATTGGTGGCCCTCTTGGGGTGCTTCAGGGCCGTCTTGGAGGCCATCTTGGGCGTCTTAAAAGGCCTCCTGGGCTGTTTTGGGGGCTCCTTGGGGCCGTCTTGGGGGCCTCTTGGGCCGTTCTGGGGTCATGTTGGAGGCCTGTTGGGCGATCTTTGGGCGATCTTTGGGAGCATTTGGGCAGTCCCAGGCCGTCGGAAGGCCGAAAAGAAGTACATGTCAAAATATTAGACATTTTTTGTTTTTGTTTTTGTCTGGCCTGCTCTTGAGCCTTCTTGGGCCCGCTTCGAGTCAACTTCGGCTATCTTGGTGGGTTCTTGTCCCGTGTGACGCCGTCGGGAACCGTCTTTGGGGCCTCTCTGAACCGGCTTGGGGCCCTCTTGGGGCGCTTCGGGGCCGTCTTGGAGGCCATCATGGGCGTTTTGGAGGCCTCTTGGCCCGTCTTGGGGCCCTCTTGGGGCCGTCTTGGGGGCCTCTTGGGGCGTCATGGGGCCATCTCGTTGGCCTCATGGATGATCTTGGGGCGATCTTGGGGGCCTCTTGGGCCGTCTGGAGCCGTCGGAAGGCCGAAAAGAAGCAAGTGCCAAAATCCTTCAAAACCCTTGGGACAATCAATGATTTTGGCCTCTTCGAGCCCTCCTTGAGGACCTCTTGGAGGCCTCTTGGGTCGTCTTGGAGGCCTCTTGGGCGAACGTGGAGGTATCTTGGACTCTCTTGGGCCATCTTGGGGGCCGTCTTGGACCATCTTGGGCGGACTTGGAGGCCGTCTTGGACCATCTTGGAGGCCATCTTGGGCCAACCTGGCCATGTTGGAAGTCATCTTGGGCCATCTTGGAACATTTTTTCCGGGATTGAGATCCTGAGCAATCCTCCCGCCACCCCGGCGGGACGGGCCGAAGGAAACCCCAGGGGGCGTTTTTTTTGGGGGGGGAAAAAGACCAAAGCGAAAAGCGAAAGGATCCAGCACGCCGGACACCCCTGCGATGAATCGACAGGGGGCGGCGGATCGAAGACGCCTACGGCGAATCACCGCCGCCCCCTGCCTTTTTGGAAGCGCGTGTGTGGCCGAACGTTGGGGCCAGACCTGCCAAGCTATCGGACCATGTGTTCCCCGAATCGGTTTGGAAAGCCTTCGGGGAACACGTGGGCATCTTGAAGGTCCTCTTGGCCGCCTGGAGGCCATTTTGACCCTTTTCGGGCCTTCTTGGAGAACGTCTTGGAGGGCTCTTGGGCCGTCTTGGAGGCCATCTTGAGCGTCTTGGAGGCCTCTGCGGCCGTCTTGGGGACCTCTTGGGGCCGTCTTGGGCCTCTTGGGCGGATCTTTGGGGGCACTTGGGCCGTCTTGGGCCGTCGGAAGGCCGAAGAAGAGCACATGCCACAATCTTTCAAAGACAACTTTGAAATCAGTGATTTTGGCATTTTCGGGCCTTCCTGGCGGCCCTCTTGGCGGCCTCTTGGGCTGTCTTGGGCCACCTTAGTGCCATCTTCGGCCGTCTTGGTGGGCCCCTGGCCCGTCCGACGCCGTCGGAAGCCGTTTTGGGGGCCTCGCTGGGCCGACTTGGGGCCCTCTTGGAATGCTCCAGAGCCCTCTTGGAGGCCATCTTGGGCGTCTTATAAGCCTCCTGGGCCGTCTTGGGGGCCTCTTGGGGCCGCCTTGGGGGCCTCTTGGGCCGTTCTGGGGCCATCTTGTAGGCCTCTTGGGCGATCTTTGGGCGATTTTTGGAAGCCGTCGGAAGGCCGAAACGAAGCAACTGTCAAAATCCTTCAAAAGCCTGCGGACAATCAGTGTTTTTGGCCTTTTCTGGCCTTCCTGGGGGCCCTCTTGGGCCGTCTCTTGGGCCAGCTTCGAGCCAACTTCGGCCATCTTGATGGGTTCCTGGCCCGTCTGACGCCGTCGGAAGCCGTCTGGGGGGCCTCTCTGGGCCGACTCGGGGCCCTCTTGGTGCGCTTCGGGGCCGTCTTGGAGGCCATCTTGGGCGTCTTGGAGGCCTCTGGGGTCGTCTTTGTGCCCTCTTGGGGCCGTCTTGGGGGCCTTTTGGGCAGTCCTGGGGCCATCTTGGAGGCCTCTTGGGCGCTGTGGGGGCGATCTTGGGGGCCTCTTGGGCCGTCTTGGGTCGTCGGAAAGCCGAGAAGAAGCGAATGCGAAAATCCTTCAAAAACCTACGGACAATCGATGATTTTGGCCTCTTCGGGCCCTCCTGGAGGACCTCTTGGAGGCCTCTTGGGCCGTCTTGGAAGCCCCTGGGGGGCCTCTTGGGCCGTCTTGGGCCGTCTTGGACTCTCTTGGGCCGTCTGGGAGGTGTTGGACCATCTTGGGCGGACTTGGAGGCCATCTTGGACCATCTTGGAGGCCATCTTGGGCCAACGTGGCCATCTTGGAGGCCATCTTGGGCCATCTTGAGCGAACAATTGGGGAATTGTGCGGCCTTTCGGGTGGCCGGCGGGACGGGCCGAAGCCCCAGGGGGAGTTCTTTTGGAAAAAGACCAAAGCGAAAAGCGAAAGGATCCAGCACGCCGGGCGCCCCTGTGGCAAGCCAACAGGGAGCGGCGGATCGAAGACGCCTACGGCGAATCATCGTCGCCCCCTGCATTTTTGGAAGCGCCTGTGTGGCCGAACGTTGAGGCCAGACCTGCCAAGCTATCGGACCATGTGTTCCCCGAATCGGTTTGGAAAACCTTTGGGGAACACGTGGGCATCTTGAAGGTCCTCTTGGCCGCCTGGAGGCCATTTTGACCCTTTTCGGGCCTTCTTGGAGGACGTCTTGGAGGGCTCTTGGGCCGTCTTGGAGGCCATCTTGAGCGTCTTGGAGGTCTCTTGGGCCGTCTTGGAGGCCCCTTGGGGCCATCTTGGAACATCATGTTTTGTTTGTTTGTTTGTTTGTTTTTTCCTTTTCGGGTCTTCCTGACGGCCCTCTTGTCGGCCTCTTGGGCTGTCTTGGGCCATCTTAGGGCCATCTTCGGCCGTCATGGTGGGCTCCTGGCCCGCCTGACGCCGTCGGAAGCCGTTTGGGGGGCCTCTCTGGGTCGCCTCGGGGCCCCTCTTGGGGTGCTTCAGGGTCGTCTTGGAGGCCATCTTGGGCGTCTTAAAAGCCTCCTGGGCCATCTGGAGGGCTCTTGGGCCGTCTCGGGGGCCTCTTGGGCCCGTCTTGGGCCATCTTGGAGGCCTCTTGGGCGATCTTTGGGCGATTTTTGGGGGCTCTTGGGTCGTCTCGGTCCGTCGGAAGGCCGAAAAGAACCTTCAACAACCTAAGGAACAGTAGTGTTTTTGACCTTTTCGGCCCTTCTGGAGGCCCTCTTGGAGGCCTCTTGGGCAGTCTTGGGCCAGCTTCGAGCCAACTTCGGCCATCTTGGTGGGTTCCTGGCCCGTCTGACGCCGTCGGGTCCGTCTTGGGGGCCTCTCTGAACCGACTTGGGGTCCTCTTGGGGCGCTTCGGAGCCCTCGTGGAGGCCATCTTGGGCGTCTTGGAGGTCTCTTGGGCCGTCTGAGGGCCCTTTTGGGGCCGTCTTGTAGGCCTCTTGGGCCGTCATGGGGCCATCTTGGAGGCCTCGTGGGCGATCTTGGGGCGATCTTGGTGGCCTCTTGGGCCGTCTTGAGCCGTCGGAATGCCGAGAAGAAGCAAATGCCAAAATCCTTCAAACAACCTAAGGATGATCAATGATTTTGGCCTCTTCGGGCCCTCCTGGGGGACCTCTTCGAGGCCTCCTGGGGGCCTCTTAGGCTGTCTTGGGCCATCTTGAGGCTATCTTAGACCGTCTTGAGTGCATCCTGGGCCGTCTTGGAGGCGTCTTGAGGTCATCTTTGCCGTCTTGGAGGCAATATTGGCCGTTGGGGAGGCATTTTGGAGGCCATCTTGGGCCATCTTGAGCGAAAAAACCGAGGAGGCAGGCAGCCGGCGGGACGGGCCGAAGCCCCAAGGGGAGTTCTTTTGGACAAAGAACCAACACCAAAACCGTAATAATTCGGCACGCCAGGCACCCCTGCGATGAATCGACAGGGGGCGGCGGACTTTAAGGATGGAGGTTTTAGAACGGGTTGAGCAGAGTGGCCGTCTTGGTGATGTTTTCGGCTTTCCTTGTCCACACAGAGACAGCAGGAACCGTCCAGTCGCTTCTCTTCCCTGCTGCCGTTCATTCTCAAGTTGTTTGTCGGTCTCAGATGACTGCGCCCCCTGGCCACCTCACGTTGGTGGCCCTGGGGCTGGCCAACCTGATCGCGCTGCTCTCAGGGGGCCCGCATCCGCCATTCGAGCCGGGGCTGCGTCCTTGCGCGCTGCAGGCCGTGTGCCCGCCAGCGTGGCTGCCGCCCGACCCCGACAGCTGCCCACCGTGCCCAGAGCTGGAGGCAGCGCCGTGTCCCGTGGTGCAGTCGGTGTGTCCTGTGGTGGAAAGTTCGAAGCCTGAGCCCGAGGTGGACCCCTGGGGCTGGGTTGCAGCGGCTGCTCCTGGCGTGACGGTCGCGCTCCTGGGAGACCTACGCCGACTGGTGCATCACTGCCAGCGCCGCAGCCGTACGGAAGAATATGATCGCTCGACGTCACCTGCCCCCGCTCGCCGTGGCGGAGGAGTGGTGCGTTGAGCTGCCTGTCGGATCGCTGATCCGCGTATCGTACGATGGGGATGCCATGGACCACGCCAGGATCGTGCTCTGGCCAAGCCGTCGCCGAGACGCACGGGGGCGGCTGCGGGGGAAGTCGACGTTTTGGGTGCAGTCCGCCGACGGTGACGTGTGGGAGGAGGACCTGAGCGGGAAGAGTCCCGCGACGGGGCCTTCGGGAGGATCCATCCTGGACCAGATGGCGGGGGACCCTCCAGACGGTCGCCGCTTGTACAGGTCCCGCCAGCTCCCGAGCCTGGACGAGATCCTGGAGCGCGCGGCGGAGTGCCGCGAGACCATGCTTGGCCGTGGCCAGCGGGAGTTCGAGGGCGCGGAGCGTGTGATGCTTCCCGACGGTGTTGAGCGACCTGGCCGAGAGTATTTCCCATGGTTGATGGGAGCGCGGCCTTGGGTGCTGGCGGAGCCGCTGCCAGGGGTGCCCGTTGGCACGGTGGTGGACCCCTTGCCCGAGGGCGTGGTGCGCGCCGGCAGCCAGGCTTTGGCCCGGCTCTCTTGAGGCGGCCGCTGGGCTCGGCTGGAGCAGGTGGACGCGGACGGCATCGTCGAGTGGGCTGCTGGTCGCCTGGTGGAGCTGCGAGGGCTGCTTGGAGCCGCCCCCTTGCCGGGGCCCGCGGGGTCCGTGGTCGGCGGCGCCGAGACCCCTCCGCCCCGGGCGCCAGCGGACCACCCTGGTCCCGATCACCTAGCTGCCAAGCTGGGTCTCGCTGATGAGTCTGATGCTCGGGGGGAGGCCGCGCCCGAGGAGCCCAACAATGACGTCAGAACGCTCTGGGTCGACTGGGGCGAGCAGGGTGAGCGGAGTAAGGACTTCCGCCGCGCCGTGGCCGAGAGCTCGAACGTAGAGTGGGACCACCGTCGCCTGCCCTCGGATCGGACGTGCCTCCACACGTGCAAGATCATGATGAACTTGAACGGCTCTCCTCGAGCCTGGCTGGAACGTTTCCTGAGGGGGAAGGGGATATCGTCCACGGACAGGGTGGCCCACGAGCTCAGGGTGCCCTGTGACATCCTGGAGGAGGCTGGAGAATTCGACCAGCTCTGCTTTGGTGGTTTGGCGTGCTTGGAGGTGGCGGCCCTTCGATTGAATCTGTTGGTCGATGCTCACAAGACCAGCGGCGCGGCGGCCTACTCCAATGCGAAGTACCTCTCGCCTCTGACGGAGGTGGGCCAGCTCGCGGCGCCAGGCTTGCGCTCACACGTGTCGAGGCGCGCCAAGGAGGAGCATGAGCTGCTGCAGGGTGACAAGAAGGCCGAGGCGGTCGCATCGAGCGCTTCATCATCTCGAGCTCCACCGCGCGAGACGGCCGAGGATGGAGGAAAAGGCGGCGGCCGGGGCGGCAGCGGGGGCGGCCGGGGTAGCAAGAACCGATCGCGTGCCCTCGCGCCGCCCGTGCAATCATGACGGACTCGACGCAGTCGGCGGAGTGGGCCCCCGCTGGCTGGACTTCTTCTTCGGCCCGGCGAGCGCCTTTGGCTGTGGCGAGCGGGGACAGGGACCTCTTCCCTCTTCCTCGCCTGGCCGTGCCGCCTGCCGGCTGGGGCGGCAGCCGCGCCCGGGTTGCTGGTGCCAGGCGGAGGCGTGGGCACGAATTGGCGAGTGGCGCGATCGACTCTCTCAACTGGCTTGCTGGCTGGGAGCCGGCCGACGCTGGCCCGCCGCGCCCCTTGGACTCCATCTGGGGCAAGCATGCTGGGATTGTGTAGTGGGTGGCAAGCGGAGCTCTTCGGCGTCGGGCCGCGGCTCCCAGCCCCTGTCCGTCCCGCGGGGCGGCGCTCAGTGCGTTGCTCAAGGGGTGCTCGATCTACGACGCATCGGGCTCCCCGAGGAACCTGGCCTCCTTCGTCCGTGACCGCGTGTCCTTGCCCCCGTCGATTGTCGGCTGCCGCCGGGTGGAAGACGTAGTGGGCGAGGCTGGTCGCACTTACTTGGAGGAGATTCACAAGCGCATGAGGCGGCCGATCCACGAGATCGGTTTTGACAACTCGCCGACTCCGTTTTTCGACCCGCTGCTGAAGCGGAACAAGAAGAAGTGCCACAGTTTTTTGAATGATCTCACGTCGCGAGGTCTCTTGCTGGCAACTTTGACGCCTTCTGAGCAGGCTGGCTTCTTCTTCGTGAAAAAGTCTGACGGGCGCAATATGCGCATGGTAGCGGACGCCCGACGTGCCAACGCCTGGTTCAACGTGCCGCCCAGCGTGCAGCTCCTCTCCTGCGAGGGCTTCGGGCGCGTGGAGGTGCGGCTCCCCGAGGGCGTGGCCATCGGCTCCGCCCGCGCGGAGGAGCTGCTGGGCAAGTTCAGGCTCTTTCTGGGGATGACGGACGTTAAGGATTGCTTCTACCGCGTGCGGATCCCCCTGAGCCTGGCGAAGTTCTTTTCGCTGCCGGCCGCGCCCGCCCACGCCCTGGGGCTTGCCGGCCAGGAGCTCGAGGGGGCTCGGCTGGGGCCGGACACCCTGGTCTTTCCGTGCATCGGCGCGCCCCCCATGGGCTTCTCGTGGTCGCTCTTCCTGGCGCAGGATGCCAGCGAGGAGAGAGTGGTCAGCTCGAGCCCTTGGCCGGGAGGAGATATGACGATCTCCGAGAGGCTGCTCATGAGCGACCGAGGGCCCCCGCTGGTCATGGACGTCGAGCCTGGCCGTGTTGGAGGGGCCTACGTGTACGTCGACATCCTGGGCGTCATCACCCCGTCTGGACCATCGCACAGGAAGTCCTCGATCAGTGGGCGGGGCTTTTTGAGGGGGTCGGCCTCGACCTGCGCAAGAGCTCCGTGACCTCGGGCGCGTGCGAGGCTCTGGGGACCAAGCTGGACCTCGAGCTGATGAGATCGGGCGTGAGCGACGGCCGCTTCTGGAAGGTGTGCATGGGGCTGGGGGGCCTGCTGGCGCGCGGCCGCGCGACGGGGCGAGCCCTGGAGGTGGTGCTCGGCCACTGCGCCTTCTGTGGGCTGGCTCTGCGGGGCTCGTTGAGCTGCTGGCGCGCCTCCTACCGCTTCATCCAGCGGCACTACCTCGAGCCCGCTCGCCTGTGGTCCGAGGTCGTGAAGGAGGTGAAGATGTTCCGCGGCCTGCTCGTGCTGATGGTGCAGGACTGGTGGCGCCCGTGGAACAGCTGCGTGCTCCAGACCGACGCCGGCGAGAGCGGCTGGGGCATGGCGCAGTCGTTCTGGCCGCCCCGCGCGGTGGAGGAGGTCGGGGGGCTGCCCGAGCGGGCCCGCTTCCGCTCCGCGCAGGGAAGGCCTGCGCGAGAGAGCGCGCTCGCAGCCGCCAGCCTGGCCCAGGATAGCTCGGGGATGATCCGCAGCATCGAGAGTGTGATACATGAGGATTCCTCGGAGCCCGATGCTTTGTCCGCCTGGGATGTTGATCCTGATTTTGCCGAAGTCCCCTGGGAGTGGCTCCGAAAATTGGCCTGGGGGGCGGTCCGTTCAGGGATCTGGCGTTTTCCCGAAGGCATTTTGATCCTGGAGGCCAGGGCCCTTGTTAAAACAGTCCAGAGATTGGCCAAGACCTCTCTTGGAGTCAGTGTGCGTCAGGTTTTCCTTTTAGATAATGTGTCTGTGGTGCTTTCTTTTTCGAGGGCCCGATCCTCATGCTTCAGTCTTTTGGTTCAGATTTGTCGATTCTATGCCTATGCCATATCGTTGGGTCTCTCACCCGCCTTTCGATGGATCCCTTCGGAGTTTAATGGGGGTGACGAAGGCAGCGGGTTTTTTTTCAGAGAGCGACAGTAGTATAGTAACATCTCTTCTCGATGATAAGTTTGAGGCCAGTTTGAATCTGCAAACCCGTCCTCCAAGAGCCGTCCCCAAACCAGACGTGTCTGTTGGTGAGCGTTTTGGCTCAAAACCTTCGATTCTGGCCGCCATCGCCGAGCTTCCGATCAATGTAGAGGGCTCTGGGCATGGGCCCGAAGCGGCTGCGGGGGCTCAGCGCGCTTGTAGTCCGGGAGCCGCCGCTGCCTGCAGGCGAGGCTCCCTCGGACAGCGGTGGGCTCGCGAGCACTGACGGCCAGACGCGTGGCGAGCCCCGTGCGCGGGCTGGGCCGAGGGGCGCCCAGACGCCGGCCGCCCCGCCTGCGGCAGGGCGCCGACGCGCGCTGGTGCCGGCCCCCTCCGCCGTGCCAGCGAGGGCTGCACGGGCGGAGCGGCACTTCTCGGCGCTGGACGACAGGGGCGCCAACGGCCAGGACCTCGCTGGAGACGGAGGGGAGGCCGCCGAGGGCGACAGCAGCTCCAGCGGCTCCGACTCGGTGATCGAGCACTCGGGGCGCGGCCGCGTGCGGATGCGGCAGCTGCGCGCTCGGAGGGCGCAGAGGCGAGCGAAGCTGTGCGCCGACGCGATCCTTGCTGCTCAGGAAGCCGGGGTGAGCCTCCTGGAGACCTTGGCCGTGGCGCGGCCGACGCAGGTGAGGCACCAGCGTTACCTCGATCTCTTCTACTCGCGTGTCGGCCTGAAGCGGGAGGACATCCTCGCGAAGGCCGACGCAGAGATCGACGAGCTGTTTTGCAACTACTTGACCGACTATTATTCGCAGGGCGAACAGAGCAGCTACGGGGATTAGACCATGGCGGCTGGGGTCAGCGCGAACCCCGACTTCGGGCGAATCGGGGGTCGCGAGCTACCCCGCGCCTGGCGGTCTCTCAATGCCTGGCGCAGGCTGACCCCTGGGCGGCGGCGGAAGGCCTTGGTCCTCCCGGTCTGGTGCGGTCTCGCTTGGAAGCTGGTGCGTCGAGGGCATCTTCGGCTTGCGCTCTTCCTCATGGTGGGCGTCTCGACTTATTCGCGGCCCTCGACCTTGCTGACCGCCCGGGGGTGCGACCTCGCCCCCCCGACGACGGGTGCCAGCCGCCGCTGGGCCTTGCTGACTCATCCTCGGGAGCGGAGAAAGCCCAGCAAGAGGGGCCACTTCGACGAGGGATGCCCGCTGGACTCTCCGTGCCTCCAGGGCTTGGATGCAGTGTTCAAACGACTGGGCTCGGCAGCTTCGAAGGAGCCGCTGTGGAATTTCGACTGCTCCGAGGTGTCGGCCTTGCTCGGAGAGGCGGCGGGGGATCTCGGAGTCGCTCCCGTCACTCTGTATCAGATGAGGCACTCGGGGGCCAGCATCGACCTGGCCAAAGGGTGGCGCAATCTCACTTCGGCTCAGAGGCGGGGCGAGTGGACCCAGGCCAAGTCCATGCACCGCTACGAGCACAGCAGCAGGCTGGGGAGCAGCTGCGCGAAGTTGGCCCCAGCTCTGCGTGCAGTGTGCGAGCAAGCGGAGAGGCAGTTGACCCAGATCTTGACGGGGCAGCCCTTCAGCGTGCGTCTAGAGCGAAACTGACCCAGTTGCACCTCGGCTACAGAGGGGCGCGATCAAGGGGTCGGCTCTCTCGTTCTCGCTTAGGGAAAGGACAGTACCTGGCCGATCTTTTTGCAGGCTGCAGGGCAATCTCGCGCGCGGCCGACAGTTTGGGGTTCCGCTCGCGAAGCTGGGGCGTCATCTATGATGCAGAGTGGCAGGACTTGCTGTCGCCAAAGCTCTTGCAAGCCATCGGGTCAGACGCCCGAGTTGGGCGGCTGGTGGCTGCAGTGCTGGCCCCGCCGTGCCGGACTTTTTCACTTGCGCATGACAGATCTCGGCCTGTGCGAAGTCGCGCTGAGCCCTGGGGTTGAAACGATTCTTTTCTGACTGCTGCCGATGCGGCAGCTGTGCGCCTTGGCAATCGTCTTGCTCAAGTCACTCTGTCCCTGTTCAGATTCTTCTACGGCGAGGCATTCCTGTCATTCTCGAGCATCCCCTGACCAGCCGACTCTGGCATGCTGCAGAAATGTGCGAGTTCTCCCGTTGTAAGCATGTCTTTTTAGTCGAGCTCGACCAGTGCGAGTACGGCGCTAAATCGAAGAAGGCTGCTCGGATTTTGTGTGGCAATGTGAACCTTGAAGATCTGACTCGACTCACCCAGCGATGTATACCAAAGGGCTGTATATGCTCGAAGACCCAACGTCCCCACTGGCAGCTGAGCGGCGGGGGGCCAGGTGGCCTCCGTCGCACACGCATCGCTTCTGAATGCCCCAGAGATATGGCGAAGGCCATGATCTCGACTTTGCTGGTCAGCATCGTTGAAACTAGAGCTGGCTTTACCCACCCTTTTTCTTCCCACCCAAGTGAGCATCCGCATTGGGTTCTTTCGGGATGATTTGGGGAACGGAGTTTTGAGGCATGTCTTTAGACTCCCGAAGCCTCTGGCCGCGACGAGTCCAGAGTTTCGCTAGAATCAGTCTCCGCAAAAAGAGGGACCGTTGCTCTGGAGGTTTTAGAACGGGTTGAGCAGAGGGGCCGTCTTGGTGATGTTCTCGGCTTCCCTTGTCAACACATAGACAGCAGGAACCGTCCAGTCGCTTCTCTTCCCTGCTGCCGTTCATTCTCAAGTTGTTTGTCGGTCTCCCACCCCCCCAACCCTGGGGGACAAGGAGTTTTAAGGCATGCCTTTAGACTCCCGAAGCCTCTGGCCACGACGAGTCCAGAGTTTCGCTAGAATCAATCTCCGCAAAAAGAGGGACCGTTGCTCTGTCCCTTGCGAAACTGCCGTTTTTTTGTAGGAAAATCCGAAGACGAGGCCATCGAGGTCCCGATCCCAGATTTCTGAGGATGTCTCGAGCGAAACGCTGATTTTGTATCATAAGACATCTTAGGGTGGAATCCTCCAGAGCGCGATTTTTTGAGGATGTCCTACGCGAAACGGCCGTTTTTGAAGCACTACTTTGTGCAATGGAGGCCACCGGCGGGACGGACCGAAGCCCCAGGGGGAGTTCTTTTGGAAACAACCAAAACCAAAACCGAGAGGGTCTAGCACGCCAGGCACCCCTGCGATGAATCGACAGGGGGCGGCGGATCGAAGACGCCTACGACGAATCACTGCCGCCCCCTGACTTTTTGGAAGCGCCTATGTGGCCGAACGTTGAGGCCAGACCTGCCAAGCTATCGGATCATGTGTTCCCCGAATCGGTTTGGAAAGTCTTCGGGGAACACGTGGGCATCTTGAAGGTCATCTTGGCCGTCTGGAGGCCAATTTGACCCTTTCGGGCCTTCTTGGAGGACGTCTTGGAGGGCTCTTGGGCCGTCTTGGAGGCCATCTTGGGCGTCTTGGAGGTCTCTTGGGCCGTCTTGGGGCCCTCTTGGGGCCGTCTTGTAGGCCTCTTGGGCTGTCATGGGGCCATCTTGGAGGCCTCGTGGGCGATCTTGGGGCGATCTTTGGGGGCACTTGGGCTGTCTCGGGCCGTCGGAAGGCCGAAAAACGGCAAATGCCACAATCCTTTAAACAAGCTCATGGGAAATCGATGGTTTTGGCCTTTTCGGGCCTTCCTGGAGGCCCCGAAGCGGCCCCCCAGAGGGCCGCCGAGAGGCCCCCAAGAGGCGCCCAAGCGGCCCCCAAGAGGCCCCCGGGAGGCTTCGCCAGGCGGGCGGGGGGGAAGTCTTCTAGCGTGGTGTGTCGCGAGGGGCGCACCCGACCCTGAAGGGACAGGACGGGGGTTGGCAGATGAAGCGCCGCACGCCGCCCAGGTGCAGGGGGCTGCTGGGGCTCGCCCGAGCCTGCAGGATCACAGAAGTGATCTCCGTCTTCATTGCGGCTCAGGCGAGTCAGGTCGATCCAATCTGTCTCAAAAGTGTTGCTTCGGGCGAGTTTTGCCGAGAGCTCACAGCATCCAGATCGCCGGAAGCCTGCCGACGGAGGCACCATGGGAGCTACTAGTACCTGCCGGACGGGATGGGCGTCCGCCCCAGCAGCACTCACTTGCGCAGTCGTGGCGCTGTTCGGAGTGTCAGATGCTCGGAGGCCCACGTCCGACGTGCCTATCTACACCACTTCGGATGTCGACGTAGGGGCGGAGCGCCATTGGGCGCTTGTGATGGAGGACGACGCTACAGATGAAGAGCTGGGTGGCATTCGCCAGGAGTTCAACAACGGGCAGCACAGCCATCCGGGCAGAGGCGAGATGCCATTCGTGGCGGGAAGCATGACGAAAAATTCTCTCAATGCGCTATTGGCGAGGCACAAGGGGCGCGTGAAGTTTGTTCAAGAGGACCAGTTTTCGAAAAGGGTCCCAGACATGGAGACCGTCAATGCAGAAGACGTGTACGTGGAGGGGCGTGCCTCCCGGACCTACCCGTGGGGCATCCAGTACGTCGGCGCGAACGTGGTTCGGGGGCGGGGCGCGGGAGTGCACGTGTACGTGCTGGACACGGGCATTCGCATAACCCACAACGAGTTCGGCGGTCGCGCTTTCGCAGGAGTGGACGTGGCCGCCTCGGGAGAGTACCCGGGCACTCTCACAGAGTGCGCGCCCCTCAGCACAACGTGCGCTGCAGACGTCCATGGGCACGGCAGCCACTGTGCGGGCACAGTGGGGGCTTCGACCTATGGCGTCGCGAATGGCGCGACCGTCTGGGCAATGAAGGTCCTGAATGATGCAGGCTCCGGCTGGACCACGTGGTCCATCCTGGCCGAGCAATGGATTTTGTCGTCTGGGAACAGGCCAGCGGTGGTCAGCATCAGTATCCAGGCCAATTACAATGACCTGGCGGAGCAGACCTCGATCGACAATTTGGTAGCCGATGGCGTGGCCGTGGTGGTGGCTGCGGGGAACTCTAACCAAGACGCGTGCAGCTGGAATCCAGCTTGGATCCCGTCGGCGATCACTGTAGCAGCCTTTGGCGGGACGTCAGGGTCCTCATGGGACAGGTCTTCGTACAGCAACTGGGGCTCCTGCATCGATGTGTATGCCCCGGGCACGAGCATCCTCTCGACGGGCCCGTCCAGCGACACCCACACCTATTACAACACAGGCACGTCCATGGCTTGTCCACACGTCGCTGGGCTCGCGGCCAGAATGTACGAGGCGTATCCAGCGGCGGGATCCATGACCGCTGCGCAACGGTGGGACCTCCTAAAGAGCACGAACTGCACTGGTTGCGTCACGAATGACGCGACCCCCACGCCCACTAATAACCTGGTGATCATGGCCCTCCCAGCGAATCCGTGCTCCGTCTTCGACGGGTCAGGGTCGAGCGCGAGCTACCCGTGCGATTGCGGCAGCGCTTTGTGCACAAACGGTGAGATTTGCACCAGCAGCATCGACAATTGCGGACCAGCCTCCCCGACGCCAGCTCCTGCACCGACAGCTGCGCCGACAATCGCGCCCCCAACAGCTGCACCGTCGCCCTCGCCGACTGCAGCACCCACAGCTGCGCCAACTGCACCGACGGAGGCACCGACCGCTTCCCCGACAGTTGCGCCGACAGCAGCACCGACAGCTGCGCCCACTGCTGCGCCGACCTCATCCCCAACAGCAGCGCCCACTGATTCTCCAACGGCAGTGCCCACAGCTGCGCCGACGGAGGCACCGACCGCTTCCCCGACAGTTGCACCGACAGCAGCACCGACAGCTGCACCCACTGCTGCGCCGACAGCGTCTCCAACAGCAGCACCGACTGATTCTCCAACCGCAGCTCCCACAGCTGCACCGACGGGGGCACCGACAGCTTCCCCGCCAGCACCGACAGTTGCACCCACTGCTGCGCCGACCGCATCCCCAACAGCAGCACCGACCAATTCTCCAACCGCAACTCCCACAGCTGCACCGACGGGGGCACCGACGGCTCCACCGCCAGCACCGACAGCTGCACCCACTGCTGCGCCGACCTCGTCTCCAACAGCTGCACCGACTGATTCTCCAACGGCAATGCCCACAGCTGCGCCAACGAAGGCACCGACCGCCCCCCCGCCAGCACCGACAGCTGCACCCACTGCTGCGCCGACCTCATCACCAACAGCTGCACCGACCGATGCACCGACTGGTGCACCGACACCAGCGCCGACAGCAGCGCCGACTTTCGCGCCGACATCTGCGCCGGTTCCTCCGCCGACCGCTGCACCAACGCCCCAACACATGTGGGCAACCATCTCGGGCCCGTGCACTTTGGACGGCACATGTGTGCAGAGCCCGAACCATCCTAGCAATTATGGTGGAAACGAGATGTGCACGATCGGGATCGACGAGGCGAACGCAGCTCCGATCGTCGTGGAAGCCTTCAACACAGAGTCCAACTCAGACTACCTCATTGTCAACGGAGCGTACTACTCTGGAACTTCGGGTCCCTCTGGGGTCACGCCTTCCTCCAGTATCGTATGGTCGTCCGACCGGCGGAAGCACAGGAGCGGGTGGAGATTGTGCATGCCAGTGTCAACTTCTCCACCTCCTCCGACTGCAGCACCCACGCCTGCGCCGGCAGGTCCATCGACGCCTGCACCGCCGGTGGTGCCGACTCCTGCGCCAGCTCCCCCGCCGACCGCTGCACCGACGCCCACTTCCCAGCACATGTGGATGACTATCTCGGGCCCGTGCACTCTGGACGGCACATGCGTGCAGAGCCCGAACCATCCGAGCAATTACGGTGGAAACGAGATGTGCACGATCGGCATTGACGAGGCGAACGCAGCTCCGATCGTCGTGGAAGCCTTCAACACAGAGTCCAACTCAGACTACCTCATTGTCAACGGCGCGTACTACTCTGGAACTTCGGGTCCCTCTGGGGTCACGCCTTCCTCCAGTATCGTATGGTCGTCCGACCGGCGGAAGCACAGGAGCGGGTGGAGATTGTGCATGCCAGTGTCAACTTCTCCACCTCCTCCGACTGCAGCACCCACGCCTGCCCCGACAGTTCCATCGACGCCTGCACCGCCAGTGGTGCCGACTCCTGCGCCAGCTCCCCCGCCGACCGCTGCACCGACGCCCGCTTCCCAGCACATGTGGGCGACCATCTCGGGCCCGTGCACTCTGGACGGCACATGCGTGCAGAGCCCGAACCATCCGAGCAATTACGGTGGAAACGAGATGTGCACGATCGGCATTGACGAGGCGAACGCAGCTCCGATCGTCGTGGAAGCCTTCAACACAGAGTCCAACTCAGACTACCTCATTGTCAACGGCGCGTACTACTCTGGAACTTCGGGTCCCTCTGGGGTCACGCCTTCCTCCAGTATCGTATGGTCGTCCGACAGGCGGAAGCACAGGAGCGGGTGGAGATTGTGCATGCCAGATCGTCGTTTGCAGGCTGCGGAGCTCGACAAGGCTGCCCTTAAGTTGGTGGCACCGACCATCCTCATCTGATTGGAAGGCATGTATTTTTTTCAGCGAAGACGCCTACTGCGAATCACCGCCGCCCCCTGCCTTTGTGGAAGCGCCTTCGTGGCCGAAAGTTGGGCTAGAGCTATCGGAGTTTTCCCCCAGCTGTCGTTGAAACCTTTCTGGGAACACGTGAGGAAGAGGAGAATGAGGAGAAAGAAAAGGGAACAGGAGGATGAAGAGGAAGACGAGGAGAAGGAGAGGAGAGGAGGACGCCTCTTGGAAGCCTCTTGGGGCACTCTTGGGGTCTCCTGGGAGCTTTCTGATGGCCTCTTGGAGGCCTCCTGGGGGCCTCCTTGGGCCTCTTGGGAGCCTTTGGAGGCTTGTTCGGGGCCGCTTTGGCCGTGTTCGGGCGTTCCTGGCCGGTCTGATGCCGTCGGAAGCCTTCTTGGATGCCTCTCTGAATCGACTTGGGACCCTGTTGTGGCGCTTCAGGGCCGTCTTGGAGGTCATCTTGGGCGTATTGGAGGCCTCTTGGGCCGTCTTGGGTCCCTCTTGGGGCCGTCTTGGGCGCCTCTTGGGCCGTCCAGGGGCCATCTCGGAGGCCTCTGGGGCCACCTCGGGGCGATCTTGGGGGCCTCTTGGGAAGTATTGGGGAGTTGGAAGGCAGAAAAGAAGTAAATGCCGAAATCCTTCACGGAAAATCAGTGATGTTGGCCTCTGCGGGCCCTCTTGGAGGACCTCTTGGAGGCCACTTGGGCCGTCTTGGAGGCCTCTTGGGGGCCTCTTGGAGCCATCTTGGGCCGTCTGGGTGGCTTCTTGAGCGACTTTGGATGCATCTGGGATCCTCTTGGGCCGTCTTGGAGGCCATCTTGGACCATATCGGGCGAACTTGGAGGCCATTTTGGGCCGTCTTGGCCGTCTTGGAGGCCATCTTGGGGCCATCTTGGAGGAGAAGACCGATGGACACTTTTTCAGCGGCTTTCCAGATGGCCGGCGCAATGAACTGAACAAAAAAAAAACCGTATAGGGTTTGGCACGCCAGGCACCCCTGTGGCAAGCCAACAGGGGGCGGCGGATCGAAGGCGCCTACGGCGAATCACCGCCGCCCCCTGCCTTTTGGAATCGCCCATGTGGCCGGGCGTTGTGGCAAGAGCTCTGCCAATCTATCGGACCATGTGTTCCCCAAACCGTTGTGTAAAAATTTCGAGGAACACTTGGGGGGAGAATTGCGGGGAAGATCAGCAGGAGGAGGAGGAGGAGGATTCGATTCGATGACATGGGAAGCCTGTGTGCATGCACAGCCCTACGCGGTCAGCCCAGATACAGGGCCGACCTAACACCCTACACCTCCATGGACGGGTAGAAGATGATGGCGTAGAAGACAACGAGCAAACACACCGACACGATGCAACCCGCAGTGACGAAATAACAACGCCCCTCCAGCAATATCCCCAGGACAGTGGGGAGCTGCATGCTTCTTTCAACCACCAGCCAGAGAAGACATTGAAAACATAACACACAACGAAAAACACACAATGCCGAAATGCTGCACCAAAGCCTGCTTGCCATGACCGCCACACCGATCACCATGAGGCCGCGTACTCCAAGACGCGTAAGGCATGCCACACCCACGCGATGTGGCCCACGAGTACAAACCGTGGTAAGACATGATGAACAACTGTTCTCAATGAGAAGACAAACACAACAGAAGGCAATGATGAAGAAACCTGGCAGTAGTAGTGACCCGCAGTGAAGTAATACATTGTGCCACCTCCAGCAATACTCACAACATATGTGGCGAGCTGCACGCTACTTTCAACCACCAACCAGAGAAGAACAATATAAAACCCACCACGTGAAATACGCTGCCGAACACTGCAACAACACGTACTGAGGGCACGCCAGGCCCGAGGGCGAGGGGAATGCTAGCCAATCGGCTCATCCCTCGAGCCCAACATCAAAAATGCCTGAGCCCCATCCCACCAGAAATCGACTGCACAATGACAAGCAGTGGAAAGCGCCGGGGCCCGCAAACAAATACAAGCTGCCTCAACCGTAGCGGACCCCATGCCCACATTGACCACCAGCACGCCCAGCAGCCCGTCCACCAAGAAGTCCTGCCTCGTACCACGAGGAAGCCACGAGGAACATGAGCTGCAGCGGCAAGTACCTGAAGAGAGGCTAACAAATTCAACCCGACGTTGAGCACCTGGACCTCGAGCGGCAGGGGCGGCGTGCCTCCCCAGATTACCCCCCGGGACGACGGCCGAGCGGCGTTGCGGGGGCCACCCGGGCCGCCGTGACTTGATGGACTAGGAGGAGAAGGAGAAGGAGGTGGAGGAGGAGGAGGAGGAGGAGAAGGAGGAGGAGGAGGACGAGGACGAGGAGGACGAGGAGGAGGAGGAGGAGAGGAAGGAGGAGGAGGAGGAGCAGGAAGAGGAGGAGGAGGAGGAGGAGGAGGAGGAGGAGGAGGAGGAGGAGGAGGAGCAGGAGGAGGGGGCATCTTGGGAGCCTCTGGGGGCACTGTGGGGGCCTCCTGGGAGCTTCCTGGGAGCATCTTGGAGGCATCTTGGAGGCCTCATTGGGCCTCTGAGGGGGCCGTTTTGGGGCATCTCGGGGACCTCTTTGGCAATCTTAGGGCGTTCCTGGCCAGTCTGACGCCGTCTGAAGCTGTCTTGGGGGCCTCTCTGGGCCGACTTGGGGCCCTTTTGGGGGTGCTCCAGGGCCGTCATGGAGGCCATCGTTGGCATCTTGGAGGCCTCGTGGGCCGCCTTGGGACCCTCTTGAGGCTGTCTTGGGGGCGTCTTGGGCCGTTCTTGGGCGATCTCGGGGCGATCTTTGTGGGCTTTTGGGCCGTCTCGGGCCGTCGGAAGGCCGAAAAGAAGCACATACCAAGATCCTTCAAACATCGAAGGACAATCAGTGATGTTGGCCTCTTCGGGCCTTCCTGAACGTTCTCTTGGAGGCCCATGGGGCCGTCTTGTCCGCCTTTTCGGGGCCTCGTGGGCCGTCTTGGGCCATCTTGGAGCCTTTTTGGGCCGGCTTGTCGGGCTCCTGGCCCGTCTGACGCCGTCGGGAACCGTCTGTGGGGCCTCTCTGGGCCGACTTGGGGCCCTCTTGTGGTGTTCCAGGACCGTCTTGGAGGCCATCTAGGGCATCTTGGAGGCCCCTTGGGCCGTGTTGGGGCCCTCTCGGGGCCGTCTTGGGGGCGTCTTGGGCCGTTCTAGGGCCATCCTGGAGGCCTCTTGGGATATCTCGGGGGCGATCTTTGGGGGCTCTTGCGCCGTCGCGGGCCGTCGGAAGGCCGAAAAGAAGCAAATGCCAAGATCCTTCAAACATCGAAGGACAATCAATGATGTTGACCTCTTGGAGGCCTATGGGGCCGTCCTGGAGGCCTCTTCGGGGCCTCTTGGGCCGTCTTGGGCCATCTTGGCGCCTTCTTGGGCCATGCTCCAGGGCCGTCTCGGAGGCCATCGTGAGCATCTTGGAGCTCTCTTGGGCCGTCTTGGGGCTCCTTGGGGCCGTCTTGGGGGCCCATTGGACCGTTCTGGGGTCATTTTGGAGGCCTCTTGGGCGATCTTGAGGCGATCTTTTGGGGGCTCTTGGGCCGTCTCGGGCCGTCGGAAGGCCGAAAAGAAGCACATACCAAGATCTTTCAAACATTGAAGGAAAGTCAATGATGTTGGCCTCTTCGGGCCTTCCTGGAGGCCTTCTTGGAGGCCTCTTGGGCCGTCTTGGAGGCCTCTTCAGGGCCGTCTTGGGCCGCCTTGGTGGCCTCTAGAACGCCAGGCACCCCTGTGGCAAGCCAACAGGGGTCGGCGGATCAAAGACGCCTACGGCGAATCACCGCCGCCTCCTGCCTTAGAGGAAGCGCCTATGTGGCCGAACGTTGAGGCCAGACCTGCCAAGCTATCGGACCATGTGTTCCCCGAATCGGTTTGGAAAGCCTTCGGGGAACACGTGGGCATCTTGAAGGTCATCTTGGCCGCCTGGAGGCCATTTTGACTCTTTCGGGCCTTCTTGGTGGGCGCCTCTTGGGCCGTTCTGGGGCCATCTTGGAGGTTTCTTGGGCGATCCTTGGGCGAATTTTGGGGGCTCTTGGGCCGTATCGGGCCGTCGGAAGGCCGAAACGAAGCAAATGTCAAAATCCTTCAACAACCTACAGACAATCACTCTTTTTGGCCTTTTTTGGCCTTCCTGGAGGCCCTCTTGGAGGCCTCTTGGGCCGTCTTGGGCCAGCTGCGAGCCACCTTCGGCCATCTTGGTGGGCTCCTGGCCCGTCTGACGCCGTCGGAAGCCGTTTGGGGGGTCTTTCTGGGCCGACTTGGGGCCCTCTTGGGGTGCTCCAGGGTCGTCTTAGAGGCCATCTTGGGTGTCTTGGAGGCCTCTTGGGCCGTCTTCGGGCCCTCTTGGGGCCCTTGAGGGGCCTCTTGTCACGGGGCCATCGCCTCTTGGGCGATCTTGGGGCGACCTTGGGGGCCTCTTGGGCCGTCTTGGGCCGTCGGAAAGCCGAAACGGCGCAAATGCCCAAATCCTTCAAACACCTGAAGAAAAACAATGATTTTGGTCTCGTCGGGCCTTCCTGGAGGACCTCTTGGAGGCCTCTTGGGCCGTCTGGGAGGGCTCTGGGGGGCCTCTTGGGCCGTCTTGGGCCCTCTTGGACTCTCTTGGGCCGTCTTGGAGGCCGCCTTGGACCATCTTGGGCGGACTTGGAGGCCATCTTGGACCATCTTGGAGGCCATCTTGGGCCATCTTGGCCATCTTGGAGGCCATCTTGGAGCCGTCTTGGGCAGAACATTGGGGAAGTGAGGTCCGTGGAAAAAATCCCGGGACCCCGGCGGGACGGGCCGAACCAAAACCAAAACCGATAGGGTTTGGCACGCCGGGCACTCTTTTGATACATCAAAAGGGGGCGGCGGATCGAAGACGCCTACGGCGAATCACCGCCGCCCCCTGCCTTTTTGGAAGCGCCTATGTGGCCGAACGTTGAGGCCAGACCTGCCAAGCTATCGGACCACGTGTTCCCCGAATCGGTTTGGAAAGCCTTCGGGGAACACGTGGGCATCTTGAAGGTCATCTTGGCCGTCTTGGAGGCCTCTTGGGCAAGCTTTGGGCGATCTTTGGGGCTTTTTGGGCCGTCTCGGGCCAGCTTCGAGCCAACTTCGGCCATCTTGGTGGGTTCCTGGCACGTCTGAAGCCGTCGGAAGCCGTTTGGGGGGCCTCTATGGGCCGACTTGGGGCCCGCTTGGAATGCTCCAGGGCCGTCTTGGAGGCCATCTTGGGCGTCTGGGAGGCCATCTTGGGCGTGTTGGAGGCCTCTTGGGCCCTCTTGGGGCCCTCTAGGGGCCATCTTGGAGGCCACTTGGGCCATCATGGGGCTCTCTTGGGGGCCTCTTGGGCGATCTTGGGGGCTTCTTGGGCCGTCTTGAGCCGTCGGAGAGCCGAAAAGGCGCAAATGCCAAAATCCTTCAAAAACCAAGGGAAAATCAATGATTTTGGCCTCTTCGGACTCTCCTGGAGGACCTCTTGGAGGCCTCTTGGGCCGTCTGGGAGGCCTCTGGGGGGCCTCTTGGGCCGTCTTGGGCCGTCTTGGACTCTCTTGGGCCGTTTTGGAGGCCGTCTTGGACCATCTCGGGCGGACTTGGAGGCCATCTTGGGCCATCTTCGCGATTTTTTGAGGATGTCCCGAGCGAAACGGCCGTTTTTGGGCATTGACAGACGCATTTTGGGAAACGCGCGGGTGGCCGGCGGGACGGGCCGAAGCCCACTGGGGAGTTCTTTTAGAAAAAGAACCAACACCAAAACTGAATCATCCAGCACGCCGTGCACCCCTGCAAGCAGGGGGCGGCGGATTTGGTGGCCTTCGGCCCATCCGGCCACCGTGCCTGGGCTGTGGGCCATGTGCCTCGAGGATGCTCGTTGGGATGTCGCTGGAGGCCTCTCGGGAGCCTCGTGGAGGCAGTTTCTGAGGCCTTTTGGGGCCGTTTTGAGGCCTCTTGGGGTGTCTTGAAGGCTTTCTGGGAGCCTCTTGGGGCTTCTTGGGGGCCTCTTGGGGCCTCCTGGGGGCCTCTTGGAGGCCTCTTGGGGCCTCCTGGGGGCGTCTCGGGGCAGAAGACTTGCATTTCTGGTTCGTGTTCCCCCTCTTGGGCCCTTCCTGGGGCTGTCCTTGGGCCCTCTTGGGCTGTCTTGGGCGTTTTGGGGGATCTCTTGGGCGTTTCTTGGGCTGTCTTGGGGCGACCTTGGAGGCCTCTTGGGCCATCTTGGAGCGTCGGGAGGACGAAAAGGCGAGAACGCTAGAATCACAGAACAGACGAAGGGGAGTCTGGGTCTCTGGCCTCCTGGGGCCCCCGTGGGAAGGCTCTCTGGGGGCTCTCTTGGGGCGTCTCGAAGGCCTCCCTGGCCGTCTCTGGGGCCTTCCTGGGGCTGTCTTGGGCCCATCGTGCGGCGATGCGGGGCCCTCGTGGAGCGTCTCGGGGGGGCCTCTCGGGGCCCGTGGGCTCCGAAGGGGTCACGCCCAGGACGGTGCCACGCGCCCCGGAGGCACGCGCCACGCCCAGGGCGGCGCCACGCGCCACGCCCAGGGCCCGGGCCCCTTTTCAGGAACCCGCGGGACCGAGGACGGAGGCTCCGGGTGCTGCGCCAGGGATCCTCGGGACCCTCCCCTGCGTGCCACGGGGGCACGGTGGCGGATCTGTCCGTGCATCTACGATCCTCTACGGGCGAGGCATGCGGCAGACGCGAACTCCACCTCTCGGGAGGGCCCCATTGTACAGGCGTCCGTGAGTGGGGCGCGTGGGCGAGCGATGGTGCGTTTTTCTCCCTCGCCTCGCAGAGCGACTGGCTCCTCCTCCGCCGCGTCGGCGCGGCGAGGAGTCGAGGGGAGGCCTCGCAGCGCAGGTCTCGCGAGAGCGCGTGTCGTGTCCCGTGGGCGGTCGTTTCCAGTGCCCGAGGGGCTTCTGTGGCGATTCGCGGGTGTCGTCTCAGAGGTGGAGTTGGAGGTCGGGAGCAGCAGTGAGCTCGGCTGCACACTTTGCAAGTTTGCCTTTCCGCCAGCGAGCCACGTTGCTCGAGCGGGGTGAGGAGGGAAAGAAGACAGCTTGAGAGCGCCTGCTGCTGCTCACACGACGGCGTGCGGAACCGAGATCTCCTCCCCCTGCTGACCCCCATCCACCTCTGTGTGCTCGCACGCGCTCCGCCCGCCGGCGTGACAGCGCGCGCATCTTGTTTTCAGGACTGCAGGCCAGAGGCCTTCCCCTCCTGGCACCCCCTCCTCTCGCCACCCACCAAACCACCCCAACCCAACCCGAAGGCCTCAATTTGCCCTCCATTTCCAGTGTGGGGGGGGGGTCGGGGAACATGACTGAAAAACACAGATGGGACCCTTCCCCCCCAATCCGAAATTCGAGTCTTCGGGTCGGGTTGGGGTGGTCTGGTAGGTGGTCGTCCTCTGCGTGGCCGCACGTGCTCCGCCCGCCAGCGTGACAGCGCGTGCATCTTGTTCTCGGGCGAGCGAGCTGTCGACCTCCCCCCCTCCTGGCAGCCCCTCCTCCGCGTGGCCGCACGCGCTCCGCCCGCCGGCGTGCCAGCGCGTGCATTCTGTTTTCATAGCGCGTGCCATGAAGTACCCAAGCGGTGTTTGATCAGGCATGCCTTGGGCTGCCCTGCTCCAGCCAGGAGATTCCCTCTCTGCTCCTGCTTGCCGCCCACGCGTCTGCGGTGTTGGTGCACTTCCTCGCAGCTTGTGTTTTGTCGCCTCTGGCGATGTTTTTAGGTCTCCGGGGCTCTGGAGGTGGTCGCTAGGAATCTGTCGGAAGCGGTAATTCTGGTTTGTCAGTTGCGTTCGACAGTTTCTTTCGATTCATGCCGCAGTCGCACGCTCCAGTTTTTTTGCAGAAGGCCCAATGCGGGCGTGGCCTCTTTGAGTGGCAGAACGCTGGTGGACCACGCGTCGGCAGAAAGAGCAATGCTGGGGAAGGGGTCAGAGTGGGCTTGCCCGACCAGTATTCGACACTTCTCGTGCGCATTCCAACCAAACCACTCAGGAACGCCTCCCGGATGCGACTCCCAGGCGGACTGCTCTGATTCAGGAAGTGCAGGAGCATGCAGTGTGATGCGCAGACAGGGAGGGACAGTGACAGCTGCCAAATCGAAGCTCAGGATCAGTGCGAACAGTTAGCTCTTCAGTGCCAAAACTGCCCCAGCAGCGTTGGTGCCATTTGCTTCTGTTCTCTGGATCCCCCCCTCCGAAGAAAGACATAAACGCAACCTGCGCTCCCCGCCCCCTCCCAGACCCTCTCTGAGCGCCCCCCCCTCCCCTCTCCCTCCCTCCCTCCCCGTCGCGTGGGTTTCCCACGGAGAGTCCCGCTGGACGCCACCGAGCGGGTTGTCCCGGGCTGCCTTGCACCGTCGTGGAGGCCACGCTCGGGGCTCTCCTGGGCTGTCCTTGGGCCACGCCTGGAGGCCGCCTTGGCTCCAAGCGTGAGGGGGGGGTGCGTCCAGACCCGGGGAGGGGCCTCCTCTCCGCGAGGGCGGGTCAGCCCCTCCAGTCGGCCAGCGGCCACTGAGCCGGCGCGCGCGGTGGGCTCGGGCGGAAGGCAGATCGGCCAGTAGCGACGAATCCCCGTTTTCGGCCATGGCGAGGAGCATGCAGCCCGCCCAGAATCTCCCTCTCCAGGAGCCAGGTTCAGGGGCGACGGAACGTCGTGAATTTGTGCCTTCTCGCGTTTTCGCTCCCGGTGGGCTCTCGAGGCCTCCAGATGGCTCCAGGGAAGGGGCCCAGGAGAGGCTCCGGAAGGGGCCCAGGTGGGGAGCCCCAGGAGGGCCGCTCCAACTTGCGAGAAAAAGGCCAGCATGACCCGCCGTGGATGCCGGACAAACAGAGCCAACCCAGGAGGCAAGACGGCCCCAGGAGGCTGGCTGGCGGCAAGATGGCCCCAGGAGGCCCTCGGATGCTCCAAGACGTCCCCAAAGGGGCGCCCACAGGGCCTCCGGAGGCGCCCCGAGGGGCCCCGAAGCGGCCCCCCCAGAGGGCCGCCGAGAGGCCCCCAAGAGGCCCCCAAGCGGCCCCGAAGAGGCCCCCGGGAGGCTTCGCCAGGCGGGCGGGGGGGAAGTCTTCTGGCGTGGTGTCTCGCGAGGGGCGCACCCGACCCTGAAGGGACAGGGCGGGGGTTGGCAGGTGAAGCGCCGCACGCCGCCCAGGTGCAGGGGGCTGCTGGGGCTCGCCCGAGCCTGCAGGCTCACAGAAGTGATCTCCGTCTTCCTTGCGGCTCGGGCGAGTCAGGTCGACCCAATCTGTCTCAAAAGTGTTGCTTCGGGCGAGTTTTGCCGAGGGCTCGCAGCATCCAGATCGCCGGAAGCTTGCCCACGGAGGCACCATGGGAGCTACTAGTACCTGCCGGACGGGATGGGCGTCCGCCCCAGCAGCACTCACTTGCGCAGTCGTGGCGCTGTTCGGAGTGTCAGATGCTCGGAGGCCCACGTCCGACGTGCCTATCTACACCACTTCGGATGTCGACGTAGGGGCGGAGCGCCATTGGGCGCTTGTGATGGAGGACGACGCTACAGATGAAGAGCTGGGTGGCCTTCGCCAGGAGTTCAACAACGGGCAGCACAGCCATCCGGGCAGAGGCGAGATGCCATTCGTGGCGGGAACCATGACGAAAAATTCTCTCAATGCGCTATTGGCGAGGCACAAGGGGCGCGTGAAGTTTGTTCAAGAGGACCAGTTTTCGAAAAGGGTCCCAGACATGGAGACCGTCAATGCAGAAGACGTGTACGTGGAGGGGCGAGCCTCCCGGACCTACCCGTGGGGCATCCAGTACGTCGGCGCGAACGTGGTTCGGGGGCGGGGCGCGGGAGTGCACGTGTACGTGCTGGACACGGGCATTCGCATAACCCACAACGAGTTCGGCGGTCGCGCTTTCGCAGGAGTGGACGTGGCCGCCTCGGGAGAGTACCCGGGCACTCTCACAGAGTGCGCGCCCCTCAGCACAACGTGCGCTGCAGACGTCCATGGGCACGGCAGCCACTGTGCGGGCACAGTGGGGGCTTCGACCTATGGCGTCGCGAATGGCGCGACCGTCTGGGCAATGAAGGTCCTGAATGATGCAGGCTCCGGCTGGACCACGTGGTCCATCCTGGCCGAGCAATGGATTTTGTCGTCTGGGAACAGGCCAGCGGTGGTCAGCATCAGTATCCAGGCCAATTACAATGACCTGGCGGAGCAGACCTCGATCGACAATTTGGTAGCCGATGGCGTGGCCGTGGTGGTGGCTGCGGGGAACTCTAACCAAGACGCGTGCAGCTGGAATCCAGCTTGGATCCCGTCGGCGATCACTGTAGCAGCCTTTGGCGGGACGTCAGGGTCCTCATGGGACAGGTCTTCGTACAGCAACTGGGGCTCCTGCATCGATGTGTATGCCCCGGGCACGAGCATCCTCTCGACGGGCCCGTCCAGCGACACCCACACCTATTACAACACAGGCACGTCCATGGCTTGTCCACACGTCGCTGGGCTCGCGGCCAGAATGTACGAGGCGTATCCAGCGGCGGGATCCATGACCGCTGCGCAACGGTGGGACCTCCTGAAGAGCACGAACTGCACTGGTTGCGTCACGAATGACGCGACCCCCATGCCCACTAATAACCTGGTGATCATGGCCCTCCCAGCGAATCCGTGCTCCGTCTTCGACGGGTCAGGGTCGAGCGCGAGCTACCCGTGCGATTGCGGCAGCGCTTTGTGCACAAACGGTGAGATTTGCACCAGCAGCATCGACAATTGCGGACCAGCCTCCCCGACGCCAGCTCCTGCACCGACAGCTGCGCCGACAATCGCGCCCCCAACAGCTGCACCGTCGCCCTCGCCGACTGCAGCACCCACAGCTGCGCCAACTGCACCGACGGAGGCACCGACCGCTTCCCCGACAGTTGCGCCGACAGCAGCACCGACAGCTGCGCCCACTGCTGCGCCGACCTCATCCCCAACAGCAGCGCCCACTGATTCTCCAACGGCAGTGCCCACAGCTGCGCCGACGGAGGCACCGACCGCTTCCCCGACAGTTGCACCGACAGCAGCACCGACAGCTGCACCCACTGCTGCGCCGACAGCGTCTCCAACAGCAGCACCGACTGATTCTCCAACCGCAGCTCCCACAGCTGCACCGACGGGGGCACCGACAGCTTCCCCGCCAGCACCGACAGTTGCGCCCACTGCTGCGCCGACCGCATCCCCAACAGCAGCACCGACCAATTCTCCAACCGCAACTCCCACAGCTGCACCGACGGGGGCACCGACGGCTCCACCGCCAGCACCGACAGCTGCACCCACTGCTGCGCCGACCTCGTCTCCAACAGCTGCACCGACTGATTCTCCAACGGCAATGCCCACAGCTGCGCCAACGAAGGCACCGACCGCCCCCCCGCCAGCACCGACAGCTGCACCCACTGCTGCGCCGACCTCATCACCAACAGCTGCACCGACCGATGCACCGACCGGTGCACCGACACCAGCGCCGACAGCAGCGCCGACTTTCGCGCCGACATCTGCGCCGGTTCCTCCGCCGACCGCTGCACCAACGCCCCAACACATGTGGGCAACCATCTCGGGCCCGTGCACTTTGGACGGCACATGTGTGCAGAGCCCGAACCATCCGAGCAATTATGGTGGAAACGAGATGTGCACGATCGGGATCGACGAGGCGAACGCAGCTCCGATCGTCGTGGAAGCCTTCAACACAGAGTCCAACTCAGACTACCTCATTGTCAACGGAGCGTACTACTCTGGAACTTCGGGTCCCTCTGGGGTCACGCCTTCCTCCAGTATCGTATGGTCGTCGGGTGGAGATTGTGCATGCCAGTGTCAACTTCTCCACCTCCTCCGACTGCAGCACCCACGCCTGCGCCGACAGGTCCATCGACGCCTGCACCGCCGGTGGTGCCGACTCCTGCGCCAGCTCCCCCGCCGACCGCTGCACCGACGCCCAGTTCCCAGCACATGTGGGCAACCATCTCGGGCCCGTGCACTCTGGACGGCACATGCGTGCAGAGCCCGAACCATCCGAGCAATTACGGTGGAAACGAGATGTGCACGATCGGGATCGACGAGGCGAACGCAGCTCCGATCGTCGTGGAAGCCTTCAACACAGAGTCCAACTCAGACTACCTCATTGTCAACGGAGCGTACTACTCTGGAACTTCGGGTCCCTCTGGGGTCACGCCTTCCTCCAGTATCGTATGGTCGTCCGACCGGCGGAAGCACAGGAGCGGGTGGAGATTGTGCATGCCAGTGTCAACTTCTCCACCTCCTCCGACTGCAGCACCCACGCCTGCCCCGACAGTTCCATCGACGCCTGCACCGCCAGTGGTGCCGACTCCTGCGCCAGCTCCCCCGCCGACCGCTGCACCGACGCCCAGTTCCCAGCACATGTGGGCGACCATCTCGGGCCCGTGCACTCTGGACGGCACATGCGTGCAGAGCCCGAACCATCCGAGCAATTACGGTGGAAACGAGATGTGCACGATCGGGATTGACGAGGCGAACGCAGCTCCGATCGTCGTGGAAGCCTTCAACACAGAGTCCAACTCAGACTACCTCATTGTCAACGGAGCGTACTACTCTGGAACTTCGGGTCCCTCTGGGGTCACGCCTTCCTCCAGTATCGTATGGTCGTCCGACCGGCGGAAGCACAGGAGCGGGTGGAGATTGTGTATGCCAGATCGTCGTTTGCAGGCTGCGGAGCTCGACAAGGCTGCCCTCAAGTTGGTGGCACCGACCATCCTCATCTGATTGAAAGGCATGCATTTTTTTCAGCGAAGACGCCTACTGCGAATCACCGCTGCACCCTGCCTTTGTGGAAGCGCCTTCGTGGCCGAAAGTTGGGCTAGAGCTATCGGAGTTTTCCCCCAGCTGTCGTTGAAACCTTTCTGGGAACACGTGAGGAAGAGGAGAATGAGGAGAAAAAGAAAAGGGAGCAGGAGGATGAAGAGGAAGACGAGGAGAAGGAGAGGAGAGGAGGACGCCTCTTGGAAGCCTCTTGGGGCACTCTTGGGGTCTCCTGGGAGCTTCTGATGGCCTCTTGGAGGCCTCCTGGGGGCCTCCTTGGGCCTCTTGGGAGCCTTTGGAGGCTTGTTCGGGGCCGCTTTGGCCGTGTTCGGGCGTTCCTGGCCAGTCTGATGCCGTCGGAAGCCTTCTTGGATGCCTCTCTGAATCGACTTGGGACCCTGTTGTGGCGCTTCAGGGCCGTCTTGGAGGTCATCTTGGGCGTATTGGAGGCCTCTTGGGCCGTCTTGGGTCCCTCTTGGGGCCGTCTTGGGCGCCTCTTGGGCCGTCCAGGGGCCATCTCGGAGGCCTCTGGGGCCACCTCGGGGCGATCTTGGGGGCCTCTTGGGAAGTATTGGGGAGTTGGAAGGCAGAAAAGAAGTAAATGCCGAAATCCTTCACGGAAAATCAGTGATGTTGGCCTCTGCGGGCCCTCTTGGAGGACCTCTTGGAGGCCACTTGGGCCGTCTTGGAGGCCTCTTGGGGGCCTCTTGGAGCCATCTTGGGCCGTCTGGGTGGCTTCTTGAGCGACTTTGGAGGCATCTGGGATCCTCTTGGGCCGTCTTGGAGGCCATCTTGGACCATATCGGGCGAACTTGGAGGCCATTTTGGGCCGTCTTGGCCGTCTTGGAGGCCATCTTGGGGCCATCTTGGAGGAGAAGACCGATGGACACTTTTTCAGCGGCTTTCCAGATGGCCGGCGCAATGAACCGAACAAAAAAAAAGCCGTATAGGGTTTGGCACGCCAGGCACCCCTGTGGCAAGCCAACAGGGGGCGGCGGATCGAAGGCGCCTACGGCGAATCACCTCCGCCCCCTGCCTTTTGGAATCGCCCATGTGGCCGGGCGTTGTGGCAAGAGCTCTGCCAATCTATCGGACCATGTGTTCCCCAAACCGTTGTGTAAAAAATTCGAGGAACACTTGGGGGGAGAATTGCGGGGAAGATCAGCAGGAGGAGGAGGAGGAGGAGGAGGAGGAGGAGGAGGAGGAGGAGGAGGAGGAGGATTCGATTCGATGACATGGGAAGCCTGTGTGCATGCACAGCCCTACGCGGTCAGCCCAGATACAGGGCCGACCTAACACCCTACACCTCCATGGACGGGTAGAAGATGATGGCGTAGAAGACAACGAGCAAACACACCGACACGATGCAACCCGCAGTGACGACATAACAACGCCCCTCCAGCGATATCCCCAGGACAGTGGGGAGCTGCATGCTTCTTTCAACCACCAGCCAGAGAAGACACTGAAAAAATAGCACACAACGAAAAACACACAATGCCGAAATGCTGCACCAAAGCCTGCTTGCCATGACCGCCACACCGATCACCATGAGGCCGCGTACTCCAAGACGCGTAAGGCATGCCACACCCACGCGATGTGGCCCACGAGTACAAACCGTGGTAAGACATGATGAACAACTGTTCTCAGTGAGAAGACAAACACAAAAGAAGGCAATGATGAAGAAACCCGGCAGTAGTAGTGACCCGCAGTGAAGTGATACATTGTGCCACCTCCAGCAATACTCACAAAATATGTGGCGAGCTGCACGCTACTTTCAACCACCAGCCAGAGAAGAACAATATAAAACCCACCACGTGCAGTACGCTGCCGAACACTGCACCAACACGTACTGAGGGCACGCCAGGCCCGAGGGCGAGGGGAATGCTAGCCAATCGGCTCATCCCTCGAGCCCAACATCAAACATGCCTGAGCCCCATCCCACCAGAAATCGACTGCACAATGACAACCAGTGGAAAGCGCCGGGGCCCGCAAACAAGTACAAGCTGCCTCCACCGTAGCGGACCCCATGCCCACATGGACCACCAGCACGCCCAGCAGCCCGTCCACCAAGAGGTCCTGCCTCGCACCACGAGGAAGCCACGAGGAACATGAGCTGCAGCGGCAAGTACCTGAAGAGAGGCTAACAAATCCAACCCGGCGTTGCCAGGAGCACCTGGACCTCGAGCGGCAGGGGCGGTGCACCTCCCCACAGTAGCCCCCCGGGACGACGGCCGAGCGGCGTTGCGGGGGCCACTCGGGGCGCCGTGACTTGAGGGACTGGGAGGAGGAGGAGGAGGAGGAGGAGGAGGAGGAGGGAGGAGGACGAGGAGGACGAGGAGGACGAGGAGGAGGAGGAGGAGGAGGAGGAGGAGGAGGAGGAGGAGGAGGAGGAGGAGGAGGAGGAGGAGGAGGAGGAGGAGGAGGAGGGAGGAGGAGGAGGAGGAGGAGGAGGAGGAGGAGGAGGAGGAGCAGGAGGAGAGGGCATCTTGGGAGCCTCTCGGGGCACTGTGGGGGCCTCCTGGGAGCTTCCTGGGAGCATCTTGGAGGCATCTTGGAGGCCTCATTGGGCCTCTGGGGGGGCCGTTTTGGGGCATCTCGGCGGCCTCTTTGGCAATCTTAGGGCGTTCCTGGCCAGTCTGACGCCGTCTGAAGCTGTCTTGGGGGCCTCTCTGGGCCGACTTGGGGCCCTTTTTGGGGTGCTCCAGGGCCGTCATGGAGGCCATCGTTGGCATCTTGGAGGCCTCGTGGGCCGCCTTGGGACCCTCTTGAGGCTGTCTTGGGGGCGTCTTGGGCCGTTCTTGGGCGATCTCGGGGCGATCTTTGTGGGCTCTTGGGCCGTCTCGGGCCGTCGGAAGGCCGAAAAGAAGCACAGACCAATATCCAACAAACATCGAAGGACAATCAGTGATGTTGGCCTCTTCGGGCCTTCCTGAACGTTCTCTTGGAGGCCCATGGGGCCGTCTTGTCCGCCTTTTCGGGGCCTCGTGGGCCGTCCTGGGCCATCTTGGAGCCTTTTTGGGCCGGCTTGTCGGGCTCCTGGCCCGTCTGACGCCGTCGGGAACCGTTCCAGGGGCCTCCCTGGGCCGACTTGGGGCCCTCTTGGGGTGTTCCAGGACCGTCTTGGAGGCCATCTAGGGCATCTTGGAGGCCTCTCGGGCCGTGTTGGGGCCCTCTCGGGGCCGTCTTGGGGGCGTCTTGGGCCGTTCTAGGGCCATCCTGGAGGCCTCTTGGGATATCTCGGGGGCGATCTTTGGGGGCTCTTGCGCCGTCGCGGGCCGTCGGAAGGCCGAAAAGAAGCAAATGCTAAGATCCTTCAAACATCGAAGGACAATCAATGATGTTGGCCTCTTGGAGGCCTATGGGGCCGTCCTGGAGGCCTCTTCGGGGCCTCTTGGGCCGTCTTGGGCCATCTTGGCGCCTTCTTGGGCCATGCTCCAGGGCCGTCTCGGAGGCCATCGTGAGCATCTTGGAGCTCTATTGGGCCGTCTTGGGGCTCCTTGGGGCCGTCTTGGGGGCCCATTGGACCGTTCTGGGGTCATTTTGGAGGCCTCTTGGGCGATCTTGGGGCGATCTTTTGGGGGCTCTTGGGCCGTCTCGGGCCGTCGGAAGGCCGAAAAGAAGCACATACCAAGATCTTTCAAACATTGAAGGAAAGTTAATGATGTTGGCCTCTGCGGGCCTTCCTGGAGGCCTTCTTGGAGGCCTCTTGGGCCGTCTTGGAGGCCTCTTCAGGGCCGTCTTGGGCCGCGTTAGTGGCCTCTAGCACGCCAGGCACCCCTGTGGCAAGCCAACAGGGGTCGGCGGATCAAAGACGCCTACGGCGAATCACCGCCGCCCCCTGCCTTAGTGGAAGCGCCTATGTGGCCGAACGTTGAGGCCAGACCTGCAAAGCTATCGGACCATGTGTTCCCCGAATCGGTTTGGAAAGCCTTCGGGGAACACGTGGGCATCTTGAAGGTCATCTTGGCCGCCTGGAGGCCATTTTGACCCTTTCGGGCCTTCTTGGAGGACGTCTTGGAGGGCTCGTGGGCCGTCTTGGAGGCCATCTTGAGCGTCTTGGAGGCCTCTTCGGCCGTCTTGGGGGCCTCTTGTGGCCGTCTTGGGCGCCTTTTGGGCCGTTCTGGGGCCATCTTGGAGGTTTCTTGGGCGATCCTTGGGCGAATTTTGGGGGCTCTTGGGCCGTATCGGGCCGTCGGAAGGCCGAAACGAAGCAAATGTCAAAATCCTTCAACAACCTACAGACAATCACTCTTTTTGGCATTTTTTGGCCTTCCTGGAGGCCCTCTTGGAGGCCTCTTGGGCCGTCTTGGGCCAGCTGCGAGCCACCTTCGGCCATCTTGGTGGGCTCCTGGCCCGTCTGACGCCGTCGGAAGCCGTTTGGGGGGTCTTTCTGGGCCGACTTGGCGCCCTCCTGGGGTGCTCCAGGGTCGTCTTAGAGGCCATCTTGGGTGTCTTGGAGGCCTCTTGGGCCGTCTTCGGGCCCTCTTGGGGCCGTCTTGAGGGGCCTCTTGGGCCGTCACGGGGCCATCTTGGAGGCCTCTTGTGCGATCTCGGGGCGACCTTGGGGGCCTCTTGGGCCGTCGGAAAGCCGAAACGGCGCAAATGCCCAAATCCTTCAAACACCTGAAGAAAAACAATGATTTTGGTCTCGTCGGGCCTTCCTGGAGGACCTCTTGGAGGCCTCTTGGGCCGTCTGGGAGGGCTCTGGGGGGCCTCTTGGGCCGTCTTGGGCCCTCTTGGACTCTCTTGGGCCGTCTTGGAGGCTGCCTTGGACCATCTTGGGCGGACTTGGAGGCCATCTTGGACCATCTTGGAGGCCATCTTGGGCCATCTTGGCCATCTTGGAGGCCATCTTGGAGCCGTCTTGGGCAGAACATTGGGGAAGTGAGGTCCGTGGAAAAAATCCCGGGACCCCGGCGGGACGGGCCGAACCAAAACCAAAACCGATAGGGTTTGGCACGCCGGGCACCCTTTTGATACATCAAAAGGGGGCGGCGGATTTGGTGGCCTTCGGCCCATCCGGCCACCGTGCCTGGGCTGTGGGCCATGTGCCTCGAGGATGCTCGTTGGGATGTCGCTGGAGGCCTCTCGGGAGCCTCGTGGAGGCAGTTTTGAGGCCTTTTGGGGTCGTTTTGAGGCCTCTTGGGGTGTCTTGAAGGCTTTCTGGGGGCCTCTTGGGGCTTCTTGGGGGCCTCTTGGGGCCTCCTGGGGGCCTCTTGGAGGCCTCTTGGGGCCTCCTGGGGGCGTCTTGGGGCAGAAGACTTGCATTTCTGGTTCGTGTTCCCCCTCTTGGGCCCTTCCTTGGGCTGTCTTTGGGCCCTCTTGGGCTGTCTTGGGCATTTTGGGGGCGTTTCTTGTGCTGTCTTGGGGCGACCTTGGAGGCCTCTTGGGCCATCTTGGAGCGTCGGGAGGACGAAAAGGCGAGAACGCTAGAATCACAGAACAGACGAAGGGGAGTCTGGGTCTCTGGCCTCCTGGGGCCCCCGTGGGAAGGCTCTCTGGGGGTTCTCTTGGGGCGTCTCGAAGGCCTCCCTGGCCGTCTCTGGGGCCTTCCTGGGGCTGTCTTGGGCCCATCGTGCGGCGATGCGGGGCCCTCGTGGAGCGTCTCGGGGGGGCCTCTCGGGGCCCGTGGGCTCCGAAGGGGTCACGCCCAGGACGGTGCCACGCGCCCCGGAGGGCACGCGCCACGCCCAGGGCGGTGCCACGCGCCACGCCCAGGGCCCGGGCCCCTTTTTCAGGAACCCGCGGGACCGAGGACGGAGGCTCCGGGTGCTGCGCCAGGGATCCTCGGGACCCCCCCCTGCGTGCCACGGGGGCACGGTGGCGGATCTGTCCGTGCATCGACGATCCTCTACGGGCGAGGCATGCGGCAGACGCGAACTCCACCTCTCGGGAGGGCCCCTTGTACAGGCGTCCGTGAGTGAGGCGCGTGGGCGAGCGATGGTGCGTTTTTCTCCCTCGCCTCGCAGAGCGACTGGCTCCTCCTCCGCCGCGTCGGCGCGGCGAGGAGTCGAGGGGAGGCCTCGCAGCGCAGGTCTCGCGAGAGCGCATGTCGTGTCCCGTGGGCGGTCGTTTCCAGTGCCCGAGGGGCTTCTGTGGCGATTCGCGGGTGTCGTCTCAGAGGTGGAGTTGGAGGTCGGGAGCAGCAGTGAGCTCGGCTGCACACTTTGCAAGCTTGCTTTTCCGCCAGCGAGCCACGTTGCCCCATCCACCTCCGTGTGCTCGCGCGCGCTCCGCCCGCCGGCGTGACAGCGCGTGCATCTTGTTTTCAGGACTGCAGGCCAGAGGCCTTCCCCTCCTGGCACCCCCTCCTCTCGCCACCCACCAAACCACCCCAACCCAACCCGAAGGCCTCAATTTGCCCTCCATTTCCAGTGTGGGGGGGGGGTCGGGGAACATGACTGAAAAACACAGATGGGACCCTTACCCCCCCCAGCCCGAAATTCGAGTCTTCGGGTCGGGTTGGGGTGGTCTGGTAGGTGGTCGTCCTCTGCGTGGCCGCACGTGCTCCGCCCGCCAGCGTGACAGCGCGTGCATCTTGTTCTCGGGCGAGCGAGCTGTCGACCTCCCCCCCTCCTGGCAGCCCCTCCTCCGCGTGGCCGCACGCGCTCCGCCCGCCGGCGTGCCAGCGCGTGCATTCTGTTTTCATAGCGCGTGCCATGAAGTACCCAAGTGGTGTTTGATCAGGCATGCCTTGGGCTGCCCTGCTCCAGCCAGGAGATTCCCTCTCTGCTCCTGCTTGCCGCCCACGCGTCTGCGGTGTTGGTGCATATCCTCGCAGCTTGTGTTTTGTCGCCTCTGGCGATGTTTTTAGGTCTCCGGGGCTCTGGAGGTGGTCGCTAGGAATCTGTCGGAAGCGGTAATTCTGGTTTGTCAGTTGCGTTCGACAGTTTCTTTCGATTCATGCCGCAGTCGCACGCTCCAGTTTTTTTGCAGAAGGCCCAATGCGGGCGTGGCCTCTTTGAGTGGCAGAACGCTGGTGGACCACGCGTCGGCAGAAAGAGCAATGCTGGGGAAGGGGTCAGAGTGGGCTTGCCCGACCAGTATTCGACACTTCTAGTGCGCATTCCAACCAAACCACTCAGGAACGCCTCCCGGGTGCGACTCCCAGGCGGACTGCTCTGATTCAGGAAGTGCAGGAGCATGCAGTGTGATGCGCAGACAGGGAGGGACAGTGACAGCTGCCAAATCGAAGCTCAGGATCAGTGCGAACAGTTAGCTCTTCAGTGCCAAAACTGCCCCAGCAGCGTTGGTGCCATTTGCTTCTGTTCTCTGGATCCCCCCCTCCGAAGAAAGACATAAACGCAACCTGCGCTCCCCGCCCCCTCCCAGACCCTCTCTGAGCGCCCCCCCCCTCCCCTCTCCCTCCCTCCCTCCCCGTCGCGTGGGTTTCCCACGGGGAGTCCCGCTGGACGCCAACGAGCGGGTTGTCCCGGGCTGCCTTGCGCCGTCGTGGAGGCCACGCTCGGGGCTCTCCTGGGCTGTCCTTGGGCCACGCCTGGAGGCCGTCTTGGCTCCAAGCGTGAGGGGGGGTGCGTCCAGACCCGGGGAGGGGCCTCCTCTCCGCGAGGGCGGGTCAGCCCCTCCAGTCGGCCAGCGGCCACTGAGCCGGCGCGCGCGGCCTTCGCGCTGGCCTCGGCAAGGCGCGGCCTCGGCAAGCGGGGTCTTCCCGATGGCCGCGGAGATGGCGCGCGGTGGGCCCCAAAGACAGCATCCGCCAGTTCCCTCAGAGGCCTCCAGGTTGCCCAAGACGGCGAACGCCGACACTCGATATCCCGCCTCGGACTCGGGCGGAAGGCAGATCGGCCAGTAGCGACGAATCCCCGTTTTCGGCCACGGCGAGGAGCATGCAGCCCGCCCAGAATCTCCCTCTCCAGGAGCCAGGTTCAGGGACGACGGAACGTCGTGAATTTGTGCCTTCCGCGTTTTCGCTCCCGGTGGGCTCTCGAGGCCTCCAGATGGCTCCAGGGAAGGGGCCCACGAGAGGCTCCGGAAGGGGCCCAGGTGGGGAGCCCCAGGAGGGCCGCTCCAACTTGCGAGAAAAAGGCCAGCATGACCCGCCGTGGATGCCGGACAAACAGAGCCAACCCAGGAGGCAAGACGGCCCCAGGAGGCTGGCTGGCGGCAAGATGGCCCCAGGAGGCCCTCGGATGCTCCAAGACGTCCCCAAAGGGGCGCCCACAGGGCCTCCGGAGGCGCCCCGAGGGGCCCCGAAGCGGCCCCCCCAGAGGGCCGCCGAGAGGCCCCCAAGAGGCCCCCAAGCGGCCCCGAAGAGGCCCCCGGGAGGCTTCGCCAGGCGGGCGGGGGGGAAGTCTTCTGGCGTGGTGTCTCGCGAGGGGCGCACCCGACCCTGCAGGGACAGGGCGGGGGTTGGCAGAGGAAGCGCCGCACGCCGCCCAGGTGCCGGGGGCTGCTGGGGCTCGCCCGAGCCTGCAGGCTCACAGAAGTGATCTCCGTCTTCATTGCGGCTCGGGCGAGTCAGGTCGACCCAATCCGTCTCAAAAGTGTTGCTTCGGGCGAGTTTTACCGAGGGCTCGCAGCATCCAGATCGCCGGAAGCTTGCCCACGGAGGCACCATGGGAGCTACTAGTACCTGCCGGACGGGATGGGCGTCCGCCCCAGCAGCACTCACTTGCGCAGTCGTGGCGCTGTTCGGAGTGTCGGATGCTCGGAGGCCCACGTCCGACGTGCCTATCTACACCACTTCGGATGTCGACGTAGGGGCGGAGCGCCATTGGGCGCTTGTGATGGAGGACGACGCTACAGATGAAGAGCTGGGTGGCATTCGCCAGGAGTTCAACAACGGGCAGCACAGCCATCCGGGCAGAGGCGAGATGCCATTCGTGGCGGGAAGCATGACGAAAAATTCTCTCAATGCGCTATTGGCGAGGCACAAGGGGCGCGTGAAGTTTGTTCAAGAGGACCAGTTTTCGAAAAGGGTCCCAGACATGGAGACCGTCAATGCAGAAGACGTGTACGTGGAGGGGCGTGCCTCCCGGACCTACCCGTGGGGCATCCAGTACGTCGGCGCGAACGTGGTTCGGGGGCGGGGCGCGGGAGTGCACGTGTACGTGCTGGACACGGGCATTCGCATAACCCACAACGAGTTCGGCGGTCGCGCTTTCGCAGGAGTGGACGTGGCCGCCTCGGGAGAGTACCCGGGCACTCTCACAGAGTGCGCGCCCCTCAGCACAACGTGCGCTGCAGACGTCCATGGGCACGGCAGCCACTGTGCGGGCACAGTGGGGGCTTCGACCTATGGCGTCGCGAATGGCGCGACCGTCTGGGCAATGAAGGTCCTGAATGATGCAGGCTCCGGCTGGACCACGTGGTCCATCCTGGCCGAGCAATGGATTTTGTCGTCTGGGAACAGGCCAGCGGTGGTCAGCATCAGTATCCAGGCCAATTACAATGACCTGGCGGAGCAGACCTCGATCGACAATTTGGTAGCCGATGGCGTGGCCGTGGTGGTGGCTGCGGGGAACTCTAACCAAGACGCGTGCAGCTGGAATCCAGCTTGGATCCCGTCGGCGATCACTGTAGCAGCCTTTGGCGGGACGTCAGGGTCCTCATGGGACAGGTCTTCGTACAGCAACTGGGGCTCCTGCATCGATGTGTATGCCCCGGGCACGAGCATCCTCTCGACGGGCCCGTCCAGCGACACCCACACCTATTACAACACAGGCACGTCCATGGCTTGTCCACACGTCGCTGGGCTCGCGGCCAGAATGTACGAGGCGTATCCAGCGGCGGGATCCATGACCGCTGCGCAACGGTGGGACCTCCTGAAGAGCACGAACTGCACTGGTTGCGTCGCGAATGACGCGACCCCCATGCCCACTAATAACCTGGTGATCATGGCCCTCCCAGCGAATCCGTGCTCCGTCTTCGACGGGTCAGGGTCGAGCGCGAGCTACCCGTGCGGTTGCGGCAGCGCTTTGTGCACAAACGGTGAGATTTGCACCAGCAGCATCGACAATTGCGGACCAGCCTCCCCGACGCCAGCTCCTGCACCGACAGCTGCGCCGACAATCGCGCCCCCAACAGCTGCACCGTCGCCCTCGCCGACTGCAGCACCCACAGCTGCGCCAACTGCACCGACGGAGGCACCGACCGCTTCCCCGACAGTTGCGCCGACAGCAGCACCGACAGCTGCGCCCACTGCTGCGCCGACCTCATCCCCAACAGCAGCGCCCACTGATTCTCCAACGGCAGTGCCCACAGCTGCGCCGACGGAGGCACCGACCGCTTCCCCGACAGTTGCACCGACAGCAGCACCGACAGCTGCACCCACTGCTGCGCCGACAGCGTCTCCAACAGCAGCACCGACTGATTCTCCAACCGCAGCTCCCACAGCTGCACCGACGGGGGCACCGACAGCTTCCCCGCCAGCACCGACAGTTGCACCCACTGCTGCGCCGACCGCATCCCCAACAGCAGCACCGACCAATTCTCCAACCGCAACTCCCACAGCTGCACCGACGGGGGCACCGACGGCTCCACCGCCAGCACCGACAGCTGCACCCACTGCTGCGCCGACCTCGTCTCCAACAGCTGCACCGACTGATTCTCCAACGGCAATGCCCACAGCTGCGCCAACGAAGGCACCGACCGCCCCCCCGCCAGCACCGACAGCTGCACCCACTGCTGCGCCGACCTCATCACCAACAGCTGCACCGACCGATGCACCGACCGGTGCACCGACACCAGCGCCGACAGCAGCGCCGACTTTCGCGCCGACATCTGCGCCGGTTCCTCCGCCGACCGCTGCACCAACGCCCCAACACATGTGGGCAACCATCTCGGGCCCGTGCACTTTGGACGGCACATGTGTGCAGAGCCCGAACCATCCGAGCAATTATGGTGGAAACGAGATGTGCACGATCGGGATCGACGAGGCGAACGCAGCTCCGATCGTCGTGGAAGCCTTCAACACAGAGTCCAACTCAGACTACCTCATTGTCAACGGAGCGTACTACTCTGGAACTTCGGGTCCCTCTGGGGTCACGCCTTCCTCCAGTATCGTATGGTCGTCCGACCGGCGGAAGCACAGGAGCGGGTGGAGATTGTGCATGCCAGTGTCAACTTCTCCACCTCCTCGGACTGCAGCACCCACGCCTGCGCCGACAGGTCCATCGACGCCTGCACCGCCGGTGGTGCCGACTCCTGCGCCAGCTCCCCCGCCGACCGCTGCACCGACGCCCGCTTCCCAGCACATGTGGATGACTATCTCGGGCCCGTGCACTCTGGACGGCACATGCGTGCAGAGCCCGAACCATCCGAGCAATTACGGTGGAAACGAGATGTGCACGATCGGGATCGACGAGGCGAACGCAGCTCCGATCGTCGTGGAAGCCTTCAACACAGAGTCCAACTCAGACTACCTCATTGTCAATGGCGCGTACTACTCTGGAACTTCGGGTCCCTCTGGGGTCACGCCTTCCTCCAGTATCGTATGGTCGTCCGACCGGCGGAAGCACAGGAGCGGGTGGAGATTGTGCATGCCAGTGTCAACTTCTCCACCTCCTCCGACTGCAGCACCCACGCCTGCCCCGACAGTTCCATCGACGCCTGCACCGCCAGTGGTGCCGACTCCTGCGCCAGCTCCCCCGCCGACCGCTGCACCGACGCCCGCTTCCCAGCACATGTGGGCGACCATCTCGGGCCCGTGCACTCTGGACGGCACATGCGTGCAGAGCCCGAACCATCCGAGCAATTACGGTGGAAACGAGATGTGCACGATCGGGATTGACGAGGCGAACGCAGCTCCGATCGTCGTGGAAGCCTTCAACACAGAGTCCAACTCAGACTACCTCATTGTCAACGGCGCGTACTACTCTGGAACTTCGGGTCCCTCTGGGGTCACGCCTTCCTCCAGTATCGTATGGTCGTCCGACAGGCGGAAGCACAGGAGCGGGTGGAGATTGTGCATGCCAGATCGTCGTTTGCAGGCTGCGGAGCTCGACAAGGCTGCCCTTAAGTTGGTGGCACCGACCATCCTCATCTGATTGAAAGGCATGCATTTTTTTCAGCGAAGACGCCTACTGCGAATCACCGCCGCCCCCTGCCTTTGTGGAAGCGCCTTCGTGGCCGAAAGTTGGGCTAGAGCTATCGGAGTTTTCCCCCAGCTGTCGTTGAAACCTTTCTGGGAACACGTGAGGAAGAGGAGAATGAGGAGAAAAAGAAAAGGGAGCAGGAGGATGAAGAGGAATACGGTGAGGGTGAGGGCCGCTGAGAGCGCGTCCGAGTCGAACACGCCTCAGGAACAAATGAGAACCCTGAGGGGGCCGCGAAGCGGCGGAAATAATATGTACTGAGAGGGCGAGCGAGGGCCAGGGAAAACCGACGCCGTGAAACCGCTCCCAGGAAAGGCAAAACGAGTTACGTCTGCGCTTTGCCCTCGGGGCGCTTGGAGCGCCCTTGGCGGCCGTGGAAGATCCTATCGATCAACCCCAGCTGGTTGGCCCTCGTGCTCGGATTCTCTGAGAGCCCAGCACAAGGACGACGGAGCTTCCGAACGCTCCGAGAAGTTTCGAGGGTCGTCGTGCCAGCACACTTACGGCAACAATAGACCGAATTCACACAGAAAACATCGTGGCCCAGAGCCGCAAACTCGGCTATGAGCTCGGTCGACCCCGAACTATTTGAAGCCTCGCCGATCTCTCGCTGCTGGGGAGGGTCCACAGGCCCAGGAAGGGGTTCCTCCGAGGCCTCGCGAGGCCCCTCACCCAAAAAGTCCGCGACGAGCACTTGGGACGAGGACGCCTCTTGGAAGCCTCTTGGGGCACTCTTGGGGTCTCCTGGGAGCTTTCTGATGGCCTCTTGGAGGCCTCCTGGGGGCCTCCTTGGGCCTCTTGGGAGCCTTTGGAGGCTTGTTCGGGGCCGCTTTGGCCGTGTTCGGGCGTTCCTGGCCAGTCTGATGCCGTCGGAAGCCTTCTTGGATGCCTCTCTGAATCGACTTGGGACCCTGTTGTGGCGCTTCAGGGCCGTCTTGGAGGTCATCTTGGGCGTATTGGAGGCCTCTTGGGCCTCTTGGGTCCCTCTTGGGGCCGTCTTGGGCGCCTCTTGGGCCGTCCAGGGGCCATCTCGGAGGCCTCTGGGGCCACCTCGGGGCGATCTTGGGGGCCTCTTGGGAAGTATTGGGGAGTTGGAAGACAGAAAAGAAGTAAATGCCGAAATCCTTCACGGAAAATCAGTGATGTTGGCCTCTGCGGGCCCTCTTGGAGGACCTCTTGGAGGCCACTTGGGCCGTCTTGGAGGCCTCTTGGGGGCCTCTTGGAGCCATCTTGGGCCGTCTGGGTGGCTTCTTGGGCGACTTTGGAGGCATCTGGGATCCTCTTGGGCCGTCTTGGAGGCCATCTTGGACCATATCGGGCGAACTTGGAGGCCATTTTGGGCCGTCTTGGCCGTCTTGGAGGCCATCTTGGGGCCATCTTGGAGGAGAAGACCGATGGACACTTTTTCAGCGGCTTTCCAGATGGCCGGCGCACTGAACCGAACAAAATAAAAAGCAGTATAGGGTTTGGCACGCCAGGCACCCCTGTGGCAAGCCAACAGGGGGCGGCGGATCGAAGGCGCCTGCGGCGAATCACCGCCGCCCCCTGCCTTTTGGAATCGTCCATGTGGCCGGGCGTTGTGGCAAGAGCTCTGCCAATCTATCGGACCATGTGTTCCCCAAACCGTTGTGTAAAAATTTCGAGGAACACTTGGGGGGAGAATTGCGGGGAAGATCAGCAGGAGGAGGAGGAGGAGGAGGAGGAGGAGGAGGAGGAGGAGGATTCGATTCGATGACATGGGAAGCCTGTGTGCATGCACAGCCCTACGCGGTCAGCCCAGATACAGGGCCGACCTAACACCCTACACCTCCATGGACGGGTAGAAGATGATGGCGTAGAAGACAACGAGCAAACACACCGACACGATGCAACCCGCAGTGACGAAATAACAACGCCCCTCCAGCGATATCCCCAGGACAGTGGGGAGCTGCATGCTTCTTTCAACCACCAGCCAGAGAAGACATTGAAAAAATAACACACAACGAAAAACACACAATGCCGAAATGCTGCACCAAAGCCTGCTTGCCATGACCGCCACACCGATCACCATGAGGCCGCGTACTCCAAGACGCGTAAGGCATGCCACACCCACGCGATGTGGCCCACGAGTACAAACCGTGGTAAGACATGATGAACAACTGTTCTCAGTGAGAAGACAAACACAAAAGAAGGCAATGGTGAAGAAACCTGGCAGTAGTAGTGACCCGCAGTGAAGTAATACATTGTGCCACCTCCAGCAATACTCACAAAATATGTGGCGAGCTGCACGCTACTTTCAACCACCAGCCAGAGAAGAACAATATAAAACCCACCACGTGAAATACGCTGCCGAACACTGCACCAACACGTACTGAGGGCACGCCAGGCCCGAGGGCGAGGGGAATGCTAGCCAATCGGCTCATCCCTCGAGCCCAACATCAAAAATGCCTGAGCCCCATCCCACCAGAAATCGACTGCACAATGACAACCAGTGGAAAGCGCCGGGGCCCGCAAACAAATACAAGCTGCCTCAACCGCAGCGGACCCCATGCCCACATTGACCACCAGCACGCCCAGCAGCCCGTCCACCAAGAAGTCCTGCCTCGTACCACGAGGAAGCCACGAGGAACATGAGCTGCAGCGGCAAGTACCTGAAGAGAGGCTAACAAATTCAACCCGACGTTGAGCACCTGGACCTCGAGCGGCAGGGGCGGCGTACCTCCCCACATTACCCCCCGGGACGACGGCCGAGCGGCGTTGCGGGGGCCACCCGGGCCGCCGTGACTTGAGGGACTAGGAGGAGAAGGAGAAGGAGGTGGAGGAGGAGGAGGAGGAGGAGAAGGAGGAGGAGGAGGACGAGGACGAGGAGGACGAGGAGGAGGAGGAGGAGAGGAAGGAGGAGGAGGAGGAGGAGAAGGAGGAGGAGAGGAGGAGGAGGAGGAGGAGGAGGAGGAGGAGCAGGAAGAGGAGGAGGAGGAGGAGGAGGAGGAGGAGGAGGAGGAGGAGGAGGAGGAGCAGGAGGAGGGGGCATCTTGGGAGCCTCTGGGGGCACTGTGGGGGCCTCCTGGGAGCTTCCTGGGAGCATCTTGGAGGCATCTTGGAGGCCTCATTGGGCCTCTGGGGGGGCCGTTTTGGGGCATCTCGGGGACCTCTTTGGCAATCTTAGGGCGTTCCTGGCCAGTCTGACGCCGTCTGAAGCTGTCTTGGGGGCCTCTCTGGGCCGACTTGGGGCCCTTTTGGGGGTGCTCCAGGGCCGTCATGGAGGCCATCGTTGGCATCTTGGAGGCCTCGTGGGCCGCCTTGGGACCCTCTTGAGGCTGTCTTGGGGGCGTCTTGGGCCGTTCTTGGGCGATCTCGGGGCGATCTTTGTGGGCTTTTGGGCCGTCTCGGGCCGTCGGAAGGCCGAAAAGAAGCACATACCAAGATCCTTCAAACATCGAAGGACAATCAGTGATGTTGGCCTCTTCGGGCCTTCCTGAACGTTCTCTTGGAGGCCCATGGGGCCGTCTTGTCCGCCTTTTCGGGGCCTCGTGGGCCGTCTTGGGCCATCTTGGAGCCTTTTTGGGCCGGCTTGTCGGGCTCCTGGCCCGTCTGACGCCGTCGGGAACCGTCTGTGGGGCCTCTCTGGGCCGACTTGGGGCCCTCTTGTGGTGTTCCAGGACCGTCTTGGAGGCCATCTAGGGCATCTTGGAGGCCCCTTGGGCCGTGTTGGGGCCCTCTCGGGGCCGTCTTGGGGGCGTCTTGGGCCGTTCTAGGGCCATCCTGGAGGCCTCTTGGGATATCTCGGGGGCGATCTTTGGGGGCTCTTGCGCCGTCGCGGGCCGTCGGAAGGCCGAAAAGAAGCAAATGCCAAGATCCTTCAAACATCGAAGGACAATCAATGATGTTGACCTCTTGGAGGCCTATGGGGCCGTCCTGGAGGCCTCTTCGGGGCCTCTTGGGCCGTCTTGGGCCATCTTGGCGCCTTCTTGGGCCATGCTCCAGGGCCGTCTCGGAGGCCATCGTGAGCATCTTGGAGCTCTCTTGGGCCGTCTTGGGGCTCCTTGGGGCCGTCTTGGGGGCCCATTGGACCGTTCTGGGGTCATTTTGGAGGCCTCTTGGGCGATCTTGAGGCGATCTTTTGGGGGCTCTTGGGCCGTCTCGGGCCGTCGGAAGGCCGAAAAGAAGCACATACCAAGATCTTTCAAACATTGAAGGAAAGTCAATGATGTTGGCCTCTTCGGGCCTTCCTGGAGGCCTTCTTGGAGGCCTCTTGGGCCGTCTTGGAGGCCTCTTCAGGGCCGTCTTGGGCCGCCTTGGTGGCCTCTAGAACGCCAGGCACCCCTGTGGCAAGCCAACAGGGGTCGGCGGATCAAAGACGCCTACGGCGAATCACCGCCGCCTCCTGCCTTAGAGGAAGCGCCTATGTGGCCGAACGTTGAGGCCAGACCTGCCAAGCTATCGGACCATGTGTTCCCCGAATCGGTTTGGAAAGCCTTCGGGGAACACGTGGGCATCTTGAAGGTCATCTTGGCCGTCTGGAGGCCATTTTGACTCTTTCGGGCCTTCTTGGAGGACGTCTTGGAGGGCTCGTGGGCCGTCTTGGAGGCCATCTTGAGCGTCTTGGAGGCCTCTTCGGCCGTCTTGGGGGCCTCTTGGGGCCGTCTTGGGCACCTCTTGGGCCGTTCTGGGGCCATCTTGGAGGTTTCTTGGGCGACCCTTGGGCGAATTTTGGGGGCTCTTGGGCCGTATCGGGCCGTCGGAAGGCCGAAACGAAGCAAATGTCAAAATCCTTCAACAACCTACAGACAATCACTCTTTTTGGCCTTTTTTGGCCTCCTGGAGGCCCTCTTGGAGGCCTCTTGGGCCGTCTTGGGCCAGCTGCGAGCCACCTTCGGCCATCTTGGTGGGCTCCTGGCCCGTCTGACGCCGTCGGAAGCCGTTTGGGGGGTCTTTCTGGGCCGACTTGGGGCCCTCTTGGGGTGCTCCAGGGTCGTCTTAGAGGCCATCTTGGGTGTCTTGGAGGCCTCTTGGGCCGTCTTCGGGCCCTCTTGGGGCCGCCTTGAGGGGCCTCTTGGGCCGTCACGGGGCCATCTTGGAGGCCTCGTGGGCGATCTTGGGCGATCTTGGGGCGACCTTGGGGGCCTCTTGGGCCGTTTTGGGCCGTCGGAAAGTCGAAACGGTGCAAATGCCCAAATCCTTCAAACACCTGAAGAAAAACAATGATTTTGGTCTCGTCGGGCCTTCCTGGAGGACCTCTTGGAGGCCTCTTGGGCCGTCTGGGAGGGCTCTGGGGGGCCTCTTGGGCCGTCTTGGGCCCTCTTGGACTCTCTTGGGCCGTCTTGGAGGCCGCCTTGGACCATCTTGGGCGGATTTGGAGGCCATCTTGGACCATCTTGGAGGCCATCTTGGGCTATCTTGGCCATCTTGGAGGCCATCTTGGAGCCGTCTTGGGCAGAACATTGGGGAAGTGAGGTCCGTGGAAAAAATCCCGGGACCCCGGCGGGACGGGCCGAACCAAAACCAAAACCGATAGGGTTTGGCACGCCGGGCACTCTTTTGATACATCAAAAGGGGGCGGCGGATTTGGTGGCCTTCGGCCCATCCGGCCACCGTGCCTGGGCTGTGGGCCATGTGCCTCGAGGATGCTCGTTGGGATGTCGCTGGAGGCCTCTCGGGAGCCTCGTGGAGGCAGTTTTGAGGCCTTTTGGGGCCGTTTTGAGGCCTCTTGGGGTGTCTTGAAGGCTTTCTGGGGGCCTCTTGGGGCTTCTTGGGGGCCTCTTGGGGCCTCCTGGGGGCCTCTTGGAGGCCTCTTGGGGCCTCCTGGGGGCGTCTCGGGGCAGAAGACTTGCATTTCTGGTTCGTGTTCCCCCTCTTGGGCCCTTCCTGGGGCTGTCCTTGGGCCCTCTTGGGCTGTCTTGGGCGTTTTGGGGGATCTCTTGGGCGTTTCTTGGGCTGTCTTGGGGCGAGAACGCTAGAATCACAGAACAGACGAAGGGGAGTCTGGGTCTCTGGCCTCCTGGGGCCCCCGTGGGAAGGCTCTCTGGGGGTTCTCTTGGGGCGTCTCGAAGGCCTCCCTGGCCGTCTCTGGGGCCCTCCTGGGGCTGTCTTGGGCCCATCGTGCGGCGACGCGGGGCCCTCGTGGAGCGTCTCGGGGGGGGCCTCTCGGGGCCCGTGGGCTCCGAAGGGGTCACGCCCAGGACGGCGCCACGCGCCCCGGAGGGCACGCGCCACGCCCAGGACGGTGCCACGCGCCACGCCCAGGGCCCAGGGCCCCTTTTCAGGAACCCTCGGGACCGAGGACGGAGGCTCCGGGTGCTGCGCCAGGGATCCTCGGGACCCTCCCCTGCGTGCCACGGGGGCACGGTGGCGGATCTGTCCGTGCATCTACGATCCTCTACGGGCGAGGCATGCGGCAGACGCGAACTCCACCTCTCGGGAGGGCCCCATTCTACAGGCGTCCGTGAGTGGGGCGCGTGGGCGATCGATGGTGCGTTTTTCTCCCTCGCCTCGCAGAGCGACTGGCTCCTCCTCCGCCGCGTCGGCGCGGCGAGGAGTCGAGGGGAGGCCTCGCAGCGCAGGTCTCGCGAGAGCGCATGTCGTGTCCCGTGGGCGGTCGTTTCCAGTGCCCGAGGGGCTTCTGTGGCGATTCGCGGGTGTCGTCTCAGAGGTGGAGTTGGAGGTCGGGAGCAGCAGTGAGCTCGGCTGCACACTTTGCAAGTTTGCTTTTCCGCCAGCGAGCCACGTTGCTCGAGCGGGGTGAGGAGGGAAAGAAGACAGCTTGAGAGCGCCTGCTGCTGCTCACACGACGGCGTGCGGAACCGAGATCTCCTCCCCCTGCTGACCTCCATCCACCTCTGTGTGCTCGCACGCGCTCCGCCCGCCGGCGTGACAGCGCGTGCATCTTGTTTTCAGGACTGCAGGCCAGAGGCCTTCCCCTCCTGGCACCCCCTCCTCTCGCCACCCACCAAACCACCCCAACCCAACCCGAAGGCCTCAATTTGCCCTCCATTTCCAGTGTGGGGGGGGGGGGTCGGGGAACATGACTGAAAAACACAGATGGGACCCTTACCCCCCCCAACCAGAAATTCGAGTCTTCGGGTTGGGTTGGGGTGGTGTGGTAGGTAGTCATCCTCTGCGTGGCCGCACGTGCTCCGCCCGCCAGCGTGACAGCGCGTGCATCTTGTTTTCAGGCGAGCGAGCTGTCGACCTCCTTCCCTCCTTACAGCCCCTCCTCCGCGTGGCCGCACGCGCTCCGCCCGCCGGCGTGACAGCGCGTGCATTCTGTTTTCAGAGCGCGTGCCGTGAAGTACCCAAGTGGTGTTTGATCAGGCATGCCTTGGGCTGCCCTGCTCCAGCCAGGAGATTCCCTCTCTGCTCCTGCTCGCCGCCCACGCGTCTGCGGTGTTGGTGCATTTCCTCGCAGCTTGTGTTTTGTCGCCTCTGGCGATGTTTTTAGGTCTTCGGGGCTCTGGAGGTGGTCGCCAGGAATCTGTCGGAAGCGGTAGTTCTGGTTTGTCAGTTGCGTTCGACAGTTTCTTTCGATTCATGCCGCAATCGCGCGCTCCAGTTTTTTTGCAGAAGGCCCAATGCGGGCGTGGCCTTGAGTGGCAGAACGCTGGTGGACCACGCGTCGGCAGAAAGAGCAACGCTGGGGAAGGGGTCAGAGTGGGCTTGCCCGACCAGTATTCGACGCTTCTCGTGCGCATTCCATCCAAACCACTCAGGAACGTCTCCCGGATGCGACTCCCAGGCGGACTGCTCTGATTCAGGAAGTGCAGTGTGATGCGCAGACAGGGAGGGACAGTGACAGCTGCCAAATCGAAGCTCAGGATCAGTGCGAACAGTTAGCTCTTCAGTGCCAAAACTGCCCCAGCAACGTTGGTGTCATTTGTTTATGTTCTCTGGATCCCCCCCTCCGAAGAAAGACATAAACGCAACCTGCGCTCCCCGCCCCCTCCCAGACCCTCTCTGAGCGCCCCCCCGCCCTCTCCCTCCTTCCCTCCCCGTCGCGTGGGTTTCCCACGGAGAGTCTCGCTGGACGCACTCGAACGGGTTGTCCCGGGCTGTCTTGCACCGTCGTGGAGGCCACGCTTGGGGCTCTCCTGGGCTGTCCTTGGGCCACGCCTGGAGGCCGCCTTGGCTCCAAGCGTGAGGGGGGGGGGGTGCGTCCAGACCAGGGGAGGGCCCTCCTCTCCGCGAAGGCGGGTCAGCCCCTCCAGTCGGCCAGCGGCCACTGAGCCGGCGCGCGCGGCCTTCGTGCTGGCCTCGGCAAGGGGGGTCTTCCCGACGGCCGCCGAGATGGCACGCGGTGGGCCGAGAGGGCCCCAAAGACAGCATCCGCCAGTTCCCTCAGAAGCCTCCAGATTGTACAAGACGGAGAACGCCGACACTTCCCCCTCTCCTCTTCGCCTCTGCCCCCCTCCCGTCCTCCTCCCTCCTCTCCCCTCCTCCTCCTCGCCCCTCCCCTCGCCCCCTCCTCTCTTCCTCCTCCCCCCCTCCCCCCTCCTCTCCCCTCCTCTTCTCTCCTCCCCCTCTCCTCTTCGCCTCCGCCCCCCTTCCCTCCTCCCCCCTCATCTCCCATCCCCCTCCCCTCCTCTTACCCTCCCCTCGCCTCCGCCCCCCTCCCCTACTACCCCCCCTCTCCCCATCGTATCCGTCAGTCCCAGTCAGTTAGCGAGGAATCTCCGCCCTCCTATCCGTGCTTTGTTTGGTTTTCTTTGTCCCTGGATCCCAGGTCCTTGGGAGAAAGTGAGCCCGCAAAGCGGGCGCCCTGAGCTGCGGTGCTCATCAGTGCTGCACCCCAGTTGCTGAGGTCGTGCACCTTGCTCCAGTGGATGGCCCAAATCCGATCTGATCTTCTCCCCCCCTCCCCCCGTCGCTACCCCCCTCTCCCCGAGGCTGGGCGACTCGAACCTGCGGCTCCACGAGAGCGCGCGGAGGCGGCGCCGCACCTGCGATGGGCTGTGGGCGGCGGTCAGATTAGGAGGAGGAGGAGGAGGAGGAGGAGGAGGAGGAGGAGGAGGAGGAGGGGGAGGAGGAGGAGGAGGAGGAGGAATGCAGGAAAGCAGTAAGAGGACCGCGTCTGCTCACCAGAGACCCCTCTATCAGGAACGTAGCAGAAGACCCCACCTGCAAACGGACGTGGCACCAAAATTACCCCTGGACCCCAGGCGCCAACAGCGGCCGACGAGTCGTGGGATGTCTGCCAGCTTCCAGCTGGGACAGGACCCGTCTCCGAGAAGGAGGCAAGTCCAAGGGGCCATGGCAGGGGGCCCGACAGGCCCTGCCCACCCTGACGGACGCGTAGGCCCGCCCCGCGCCGCCGACGCCGGGCGAGCGTACCCGCGACGGAGACGTCGTGGCCCTCAGGCGCCGTGATCCTCGACGACGGCCTCACGACAGGGCCCCCCCCCCCCGAGGCAGACGACACGCCCACGGGGGCCCCCGGCCGGCCCCCACGGGCAGGACCGGGGCCCTCCCCCGGGAGGCCCGGCAGGTGCCGCCCCAGGCGCCGCCCCCGCAGAGCAGGGGGGCCCCGACCCCACCCCGAAGGGCGGGCACAGGCGCCCCTCCCCGAGGGGCCCCAGCCGGGCACCTGGCCGCAGCCGGCCCAGGCCCAGCGGCGGCAGGCGCCGCGCCCAGCGAGGCGTCCACGGAGTCCCCACCAGGCCCCACGCCTCGAGACCCAGGGGGGCCCTCGACGGGATCATCGGCGGCCGCCTCCTCCTCCTCCTCCTCCTCCTCCTCCTCCTTCACGTCGCCCAATTCAAGGCCCCGGAGGCGTCCGGTTCGGTGCGGTTCCGTCCGGTTCGGCCCGGTTCGGTTCGACATCGAATCCAGTTCGGTTCGGGTCGGTTCGAAATTGGGTCTCATTCGGTTCCGGTTCGGTTCGGTTCTTGTTGACAAGACGTGCGGTTCGTGCCGGTTCGGTTCGGCCCAGTTCGGTTCGGCCGGTTCGGTTCGATTCCTGAGCGTTCCTGCACGACACAACTTGTCCGTCCCGCCAACAAGTCGCTGTCTCGACTCGGCCGTGCACGCGGACCTTCGGCACCTTCGACACATCAATCTCCCGGGTATCTCGACAAGGCTATCCTCATGCAGCGCGAGATTGATCGTACGCAAGTGTTCCGGCTTCCGAGTCGAGGCAGGGGTATTCGTTAGCTCCGCTTTATCGGCCCACAGCTCCAACCTGCAACTACGCTGGACAGCCCAAGCCTGGTTCTTCGTATAGTGTCGGGCCCTAGCGTGTCCCTCGGGAAGCTCCGCAGACAGAGCCCCGAGCTTGGCAAACTAATATGCCCAGCTGTTTCCGACATACCACGCGTGCGGAGGACGGGGGGGAGCCTCGGGAGCAGGGGAGGATCTCATTATTCGTCATGTGGGTTGGGCACCTAGCACACCTAGGAGACCCTCGGTCAAGAGCCACGAGCTGCCCCCACACCGCCGGGCACGCCGCACTGGCATCAACATTTGTCTCAAAGGCGCCAGCGCGCGATGCCTCACTTTCTCGCGCATACCCAAGGAGATCGGACACGATAAGGCGTGTCGAAGGCATTTCCGTCAAGGCCTGCAGTCCAGCCGTTCTCTGCACTCGTCCGACAGTCTCCCGCCATGCGCAGCGCGGGGCTCCGTTGGCGTTCAACATCACGGCCGATCAGCCGCGCCGATGCAGCTCAGGGATGTCGTTGTGATGCCTGGAGCCGACGGCAAAGCATGCATCACCTCGGGTGGCTGGTGGCGACGTCCGATCACCCCGACAGAATGTGGGGTGCCCCCTCGAGCGGAGGCGGCCCATCAGGCTTCAGCCATCGCGGGGTACCGAGGGCAAGCGCAGGAAATTCGACATCCTGGCGGCCCTCCCCAAGCTGCCCAGGCCCCAACGTCGCGTCGCGAGCTGCAGCCAGCTTGGGGCCCAGGCCACAGCCCCCCCCCTTCGTCCAATGCTCTCTCGGTGAGGGCAGGATGCCGCAAGAAGGCATGGCCAGGCGTCTCGGCCCCGTGCGGGCACGCTCGACACTTCTGATCATCGCGCAGTCCGCGCTTCAATAATCTAGTCTTTGACCACAGCGAAACGGACCACAGGCTGCGCAGAGCGCCCGCCCCCCCCCCCCCGCCCCCGCGACCGAAGCCGCCCTCCCCCCCGCGCAAGCACGTAGCCCGCGGGCCCAGAGCAGCCGGCGTGGGGAGCAGAGGAAAAACAGGGCCCTCATCAGGCGCGAGGAGGGTCGAGGAGTTCTTCGCCCGGCCAGTCCGCTTGAGCGAAAGGTCCACTACTCTCAGCGGTCCGCGTGCCGACGCCCAGGTCAGCCTGTCCTCGCCCCCCTCAACTTTGCACGACATCTGCCGCCAAGCCCGCTCGAGCTCGACCGGGCCAACCTGGCACTCCCAGACGACTCGCGCATGCTGCATCAGCGATGCGGTGGTCGCCGCGAAGATCGGGTCGTAGCGCTGGTTGGCCTGGCTGGCGAGGTAGAGCGCGATATTGCTGCCGCCCCCTTTGGCTCCTCCGAGCCCGGCCGCCTCCGAGTGCAGCGCGTCCAGCTCTGAGAGCGACGCTCCACCCGGGGCCGCGCCGTTCGCCGCGGCTGCCAGCGAGCCGGCTGCCAGCGCCCGCGCCGCGGCTGCCACTCTGGCGCCAGCCGCGCGTCGCAACCTCGCCGCGCGCCTCTTGCGCGGCCTCAGCTTGCCAGGCCTGCCCCTGGCCACGGCCTCGCCTTCGTGCCGTTGAGGTCGCGGCCGAGGTTCCTCATGTGCCGGCGGGCCCTGGTCTTGGCCCGCTTGGCGAAGGGCCCCGCTGCTGCCTGGCCCTGCCTCGAGGACGCCGCGTGGCCAGACTTCAGCACCTGCAGCTTCGGGCCTGCATCCTCCGCGTCGTGCTCGCGCCGCCTGGCGGCCTCCCGCAGCGCGCGCGCCCCCCCCGTAAGTCTTGCCCAGCCGATCGCGCTGACGTGTCGTCCGCGAGGGCCCTCGGGATCACGTCGTGGCAGGCCGGCCTCTCGAGCGCCCTCGCCGCGCTCGCCACCAACACCGCCGTCGAATTTGCGCAGCCCGCAAGGATGCCCCGGTGCGCCGCGTAGCTCCGCGAGAGCGACCCGAACGCCCTCAGCCTCCTGGGCAAATGGTGGTATTTGAGGATCGCCCACATGAGCCTGGCCAGGAAGCCCATCGCCTTGGCCACCACCAAGAGCTGCCTCGCGATGAGGCTGTCGAACGCCTTTTAGGCGTCGAGGAGCACCGTGACGCTGTGGCCGCCGTTGAGCCTCTCGACCTCCGCCTTCAGGTCGCGGTGGAATGCCGCTGCCGTCGACGTCCTGCCGGCGCCGCCTGTCCCCCGCGGGTTGGAGACATCCACCTGCGCCAGCCAGCTACGTGTAACGGTGGCCCTCGCTTTTGACCAGAGGCGAAAGAACGAGCTGACCAGCGCGATCAACCTGCCCCCCCCCCTCCTTAGGGAGACGCACCACTATCGCGTGCATCCTCGCGGGCGGCCGTTCTCCCGGCTTCTCGCGCCGATTGGAAAACAACGCCGGCAACGCAGACGTACCAGTGTCACTGAGGTGCCAGAGCGCCCGCGGGGCGACGCCTGTATGCCCCGCCGCCGTCCCCGCCCTGAAGCGCAACGCCGCGGCTTTCGGGTGGTCGATGCTCATCCTCGGCAGCTCCGCCTGGTCGTCGCATTCCGGGGGCTTCTCTCCGACGCCCTCTGTCGGGCGTTGCCAGAAGTGCCCCTGGCCCGCGGTGCCCCCAGGAGCTCCCAAGGAGGCCCCCACGGCCTTCAGAGCACCCCTCACGAGGCCCGGAGGGCCGCAGGGGCCCGCAATGGGAGCGAGAAGCTGGGGGCACCTTGGGCCGAGGGGCACCTGTGGCAACCGCCGACTCTGCTCGTGGCACGTCCACACCTTCCGCCCACTCCCTTCCCCTCCTCCCTGTGCACCGTCTGGCGTGGGCCCCCCGGCGTCGCGGCTCGCCGTGCCTGCGCAGCAGGGGGCGGCCTCGAGAACCCATGTGCCAAGCTCGCCCCACCTTCGGGGCTCTCGGCTGGAGACACAGCAGTTGCCGCACTGATGAGAACAGATACAGCACTTGATCATAGCCAAAAGGCCGAACAGTTCGGTGTGCCGGATCGCCTCCGGCATGTGATGCTTGATGTGTTGCCGCAGGAACAAACGCATGTTCGAGGCTCTTGGTGATCCAGCCTCGCCGCTCCTTCTCGCGCTCCCTCGCGCGCGCGCTGGTCAGCCTGTCGGACTCCTCCGTGATCTTTGGCGCCGTGTCCGACTGCGCTGGCCTGGCCTCCTGCTTAGGCCCCCCATCACCCCAAGCAACCGCCTCCGTCGACAAGTGGTCCCTGGCCTTCGCCGACTCGCGCATGCGACCGTCCGTAGTCCCTGTGGGTCTCGATCCGCAGCTCAGTTTGGAGATTGCACAACGCTTATTGCACACACTGGATTGCACCACGTAGATTCCATTGTATTTATATGATGCCCCACGTAAACTGCCCAGTACACACAACACACAACACACAGACAGACAGACAGACAGACAGACAGACAGACAGACAGACAGACAGACAGACAGAGAGACAGACAGACAGACAGACAGACAGACAGACAGACAGACAGACAGACAGACAGACAGACAGACAGACAGACAGAGGCAGAGGCAGAGGCAGAGGCAGAGGCAGAGGCAGAGACAGAGGCAGAGGCAGAGACAGAGACAGAGACAGAGACAGAGACAGACAGACACACACACACATATGTATATATGTATTATATAACCGGCGTTCCAGGGCCTGGGGGGGGGGCAGGCCCACTCCACCATGGGGGTGCCGGGGCTCCCGGCGGCCTCGCGACGCGTCCCAAGAGCTCCGGGATGCTCCCAGGAGGCCCCCGAGACAACCAAATTTGCTCCAAGACGCCCACTATGGCGCCAAGACGTCTCAAGACGCCTCCAAGACATGTCAGGATGTCCCCAAGAGGCTCTCCAAGACAGCCCCAAGAGGTTCTCCAAGACAGCCCCAAGAGATTTTCCAAGACAGCCCCGGTTCTGATCTTATCGGCTTCCCGACGCTCTGGGATGGCCCGAGAAGCGCTCCCAAACGTTCCCATATGGCACAAAAGGCGTCCAAGACCGCCCCAAGACAGCCAACGAGGCCCCTAACACAACCCCAGGAAGCCCTCCAAGACCTGTCAGGACAACCCCAAGAGTCTTCCCGAAAGAGCCCCAAGAGGCAAAAATCATTGAACTTTCAATGGTTTTGGGTATTTTTTTCCGGTCCTGCCCTTTTAGGCTTCCCGACGCTCCGGGACAGCCCGAGAAGCGCCCGAGAACGTCCGCAGCTGGCCCAAAAGGCTTCCAAGACTGCCCTAAACAGCAAACGAGTCCCCCAAGACAGTCCAAGGAGGCTCCCGAGATAAGCAAACCTTGCTCAAAGACGCCCACGATGGCGCCAAGACGTTGCAAGAAGCCTCCAAGGTTCGTGAGGAAGCCTCCCAGACGCGGCCCTAGAGAGCCCCACGAAGTAAAAGCACATTGAAATTCCACCTGTTTAAAATGATTGTTCCGGTTCTGACCTTCTCGGTAGGTTTACGTGATCAGAGATGATGAGTGGAAGGCCGTTTGAGTCCCCAGTGGTTCACCTTCGGGGAGATTCCTCGTCGCCGCGGCTGGATGCAAGTCGAGCAACGGTTGCGTTTGGTGCGCTGGAATTCTCGGGACAGATTTTGAGCCGAATTCTCTCTTCGGGTGTCTCCATTCGCCTCCCCCGATAAGCGCGTCAAAGGAATTTCTTTTCGGTGCGAGGGGCAGCGACACCAACGAAAACCTCCTCCACTGAGCAGGTCCACGATGCCTCTCCGAGCTGGGGGTGACAAGATGTCTCCAGCGAGAGGGGGAGGATGAGGATGAGGAGGAGGAGGAGGAGGAAGAGGAGGAGAATGAGGAGGGGGAGGAGGAAAAGGACGCGGAGGAGGAGGAGGAGGAGGAGAGGAGGAGGAGGAGAAGGAGGAGAAGGAGACCGAGGAAGATGAGGGGTACGACGACGAGGACGACGATGAAGACGAGGACGAAGCCGAGGACGAAAACGAAATGGGAAAAAGAGGCTAGAACCTAAGCACGCGCGAAGCGCGCGCGTTGTTCTAGTATACATCTATAGTGTTACAAGCACGCTGTGTGTTGCCCACGCTGGCGAACATCTCGTTTTTTCTTAAAGAAATCTCTCTCTCTCTCTGTCTCTCTCTCTCTCTATGTGTTTTATGTTTCTCTATCTTTTTGTCTTTCTCTCTCTCTCTCTCTCTCCCCGTATACAAACATATACACAAAATATGCATACTAGCCGTGTTAATCGAGTGTTGTCAAATGGCCCGTCCTGTGGATTTCTTGTGGCCGTCGCCTCGGGGCGCTTTTGGGCCGTCTTGGGGGTCTCTCGGAGCTGGCTTGGGGCGGTCTGGAGGCCTATTAGGCTATTTGAGGTCTATCGTTAGACCTTGTTGGTCGCCTGTTGGGCCATGTATGGGGCGAGCTTGAGGGCCTCGCGGGACGTCTTGGAGGCGCTGAAGACAGAGAAGGCGAGTGTGCTTAAATCATGTAAACATTAATGTTTGCGACTTTCAGGTAGCTCAAATAGTCACGTGGGGTCGCTTGGGGATTGCTCCACCTCCCCCCTTCCTCCTCCCCCCCTTCCTCCCCCTCCTCCCTCCCTCCTTAATCTCCTCTTCTTTCCTCCTCCTCCTTATCTCCTTCCCTCCTCCCTCCCTCCCTCCCTCCCTCCCTCCTTTGCTCCTTTTTTCCTCTCTCCTTGTTGTTCGGAGGCTGCTTGACTGCATCGTGATGGGGGCTCTCTGCGAGTCCCTTTGGACGGTCGCATGCCCTGTTAGGTCGTCCTGCGTCCATCTCGGTCCGTCTTTGGCAGTCTTCGGGGTCTCCTCGAGACGTCCTGGGGCCTTCCTGGGCCGTCTGGGGCGTGGCCGCGCGCGAGAGAGAGAGCACGAGGACGCATCGCGGCGCGCGCGCGGGCGCGAGGGGGCGCTTCCCTGGGCCGCCCCGCCCTCTCTCTTTATCTTTTCTTTTCCTCTTGCCGCCTGCATGGACTTCGGGCCTCCGTGTGCACCGTCTGGCGCCCCGCCGCCCGCCCCGCGCCTCCGTGCGCCTCCGCGCGCGGCGGCTGCGCCCCGCCTGTGGCCCGGCCGCTCGTGGGACCCACCCCGCCGCCGACCACGCGACGTGCAGCGCGCCGCGCGGGCGCCCGCGGCAGGGCGGCCCCGCGGCGGCCCGCCGCCCCCGCCCGCCCCGGCCAGGTGCGTGCTCTTCGCCGCGGAGCTCTCGAGCCTCTTCGGCCGCAGCCCCGCCGCCGCCCCCGCCCTCTTCTGCGCGCGCGCGGCCAAGGGCGCGCGGCGCTGGGCTCACCCCGGGGGGGCCAGAGGGCGGGCCGGCGCCGCTGCTGGTGCTGGTGATGGTGACGGTGAGGGTGAGGGTGAGGGTGATGATGCAGATGCGGATGCGGATGTTGATGCTGATGCTGATGCTGATGCAGCAGCTGATGATGATGAGGAGGAGGAGGAGAAGGAGGAGGATGATGACACTGGCGGTGATGATGGTGACGATGGTGATGACGATGCTGATGCTGCTGCTGATGACGATGCTGATGATGATGATGATGATGGTGGTGGTGATGATGATGATGATGATGATGGTGGTGGTGGTGGTGATGATGATGATGATGATGATGGTGGTGATGATGATGATGGTGATGATGACGATGATGATGATGATGATGATGATGGTGATGATGGTGATGATGACGATGATGATGATGATGATGATGATGATGATGATGACGATTATGATGGACGGTGGTGGTTGTGGTGGTGGTTGTTGAAATGATGACGAAGGATGAGGAGGAGGAGGAGGAGGAGGAAAAGGAAGAGGAGGAGGAGGAGGAGGAGGAGTGCCCATTTGGGCTCAAGCTGGCGCAGGCCCCTCCTTGTCTTTCGCGGTGCGCGGGGGCTCGCGAGGCCTGCGGAGCTCCACAGAGGCATTCTCAAGCGAGGCCTCTGGGATGCAAGGCGTGCGCGCCACTGCGTGGCGCAGCAGACGGTTGCAGCTAAATTAGTGGAGCGGGCGAGCAGGAGGAGGAGAAGGAGGAGGAGGAGGAGGAGGAGGAGGAGGAGGAGCAGGGGCGAGGTGGAGAAATGTGATGAGTTGGCATGCGGGTGCTCTGGTGAAGCTTGGCGGAGGCTCAATGACCACACCCCGCGCGAGGCCAACATGCGCACGGCCACATCTAGCCGATCAAGAGTTGTCATTGCCAGGACGGGGACACGAACCCCGACGACGGGCTCAGCTCGCTATGCCCGCAGCCTGGCAGAGCACGAGCATGGCATGACGATGGAGGATATCGCCCTGGCCATTGGCCTAGCAGGCGTAGGGAAAAGTACAGGGCGCCCTGAACTTTGGCCTAGCAGACGTGGGGGAAAGTCCAGGGCACCTTAGACTTCGGCCTGGCATGAATCTCGCTCTCGCTTTCATCATTTCCTCGGGAATCGCGCTAGCGCTCGAGTTCTCCTTGCGATTTATGCAGGACTTGGCAGCCCGCCTGCTCGACGTGGCCGCCTGGGCCCGCCTGCCCGACCCGCCCGTCAGGGTCTGCCCGCCCGATCTGCCCGTCTCAAACTGCCACTCGCTTTCTGCTCTTAGCCCCCCTCCTGCTATTCCTCGTGCTCCATCCTTCCCCCTCCCCCTTCCATCCGTCCTCTCTACCCCTGTTTTAGGGGCTGCGCTAAGCACGTGGTAGGTAACGAAGATATCCCCCCAAGGGGGTACGATCGAAAACGAAGAGGGCAGGTATGGAAGGTTTGGGATTTACGTGTTGGATGGCTTGCGAGCAGATAAGAGCGATCAGTCTTAAAATGATTGTTGTTGTTGATGGTGATGGTGGTGGTGTTGATGACGGTGATGGTCATGATGATGATGATGATGGTGATGATGATGATGCTGATGATGGTGATGGTGATGGTGATGGTGATGGTGATGGTCATGATGGTGACGGTGATGATGCTGCTGCTGACGGTGATGATGCTGATGCTGATGGACCATGGTGATGCTGTTGATTGTGACTGTGCTTATGATGCTGCTGCTGATGATGGTGATGATGGTGATGATGATGATGATGATGATGATGATGATGATGATGGCTGCTGCTGCTGCTGCTGCTGATGATGATGATGATGATGATGATGATGATGATGGCTGCTGCTGCTGCTGCTGCTGCTGCTGATGATGATGATGATGATGATGATGATGATGATGATGATGATGATGATGATGATGATGGTGGCCATTGTTCTTCCACCCTCGCCGCGAGGAGGTCAGGGGTGGGCGAGGCCCCTCGGCAGCGGCCTCCGGGGCCGCCCGAGGGCTCCGTGGCCCGCCGGCCCCCGCGCGGACCCCAGGCCTCGGGGCGGTGCTGGCGCGGCTGCGCGCGCGCCTGGAGAGCAGCAGGGGCAGCGAGCGGACCAAGGCCGGCGCGCGCCGCCGCAGCCCCCGCGGGCGCAGGCCGAGCACGCCGGAAAGCCTCCGTCCTTACTGAAGCAGGGGATTTGTCCCTCTTGCGATCGCCGCTTTGGCGAGAGTTTCCCTGTCGCAGAGCTCCTCGCTGCTCCGCCGCCGCCGCCGCCGTCGCCGCCAAACTCACCTTGGCGACCGCTGCGTGCATCAGCCGAGGAGCCAACTTCTCGGCCGTGTTTTTCTTGTCTTTCACGGTCATGTTTCTGCATCACCATTGTTGTGTACGGGTGGTACGTCTTTGACTCGATCTCATCGTTGAAGGTCGCTGAGGGCGAAGGACGAGGAGGGGGAGGAGGAGGCGGAGGGGTAGGAGGGGGAGGAGGTGGGGGAGGGGGAGGGAGAGGATGCGGAGGAGGAGGAGGAGGAGGAGGAGGAGGAGAAGGAGGAGGAGGAGGAGGAGGAGGAGGAGAGGAGGAGAGGGAGGAGGAGGAGGAGGAGAGGAGGAGGAGGAGAGGAGGAGGAGGAGGAGGAGGAGGAGAGGGGGGGGAGGAGGAGGACGAGGGGAGGGGGGGGGAGGAGGAGGAAGAGGAGGATCCAGAGGAGAGCGGTCTGGGTTCGAGGGCGGGCCCTGTGCCGCCGGGGAGGCGGCCGCCCCCCACACCCGCCTGGCGGCGCCTGCGCGGGCCGCGGGCTGCGTGTCGGGGGCTGGGGCCGGCCGCAGGTGCACTTCGGGGTCCTCGACGCGGTCAGCGTCCTGCTGGAGGCCCCGCCGCCGCCAGTCGGAGGCCAAGAGGCAAGGGTGCCCTCGAGGGCGCGGAGCTCTTCGCGCTTCGCGCTTCGGCTCCGATTCCTCCCCGGCATCCTTTTCTCCCCTGGGGGGCGGCGCGAGAGCGCGAAGTTATTCGCGCTTCGCGCTTCGCGCAGCGCGAAGCGCGAAGTCAGGCTCCCTTGAAGATGTTGGCACCAAAGCCATTATCGGCGGCGTGCCTCCACCGAGGGAAGATGATCTCGATCTCGAGGATGGTGGTCACATTCGAGCTTCCTGGGTGGCCAAGGTTTCTCCATCACAAACGCCAGATCTGGGATCCTGCTCCCCAGGTGAACGCACCCCCCTGTCTGGTGCTGTCCGTTTCCAAGCCTCCAAGGCTAGGCTCCGTGCCCGCACCCAGGTCTCCGACGATATGATCTTTCAGTCTGGGCGGTTTTCGCTCGATTTCTGCCCTCCCTGACTTCGGATCCACCGTAATTTTGTGGAGGACGATCAATGGAGAGGAAGCATGTTGCCAAATACTTTCCAGATGTCTTAAACATGTGCTAAACATGTTTAAAACATATAAAACAACATGTTTAAAACATGTTTAGAACATTTCCCCGACATTGTAAACACATGTTTACTTCAATGATAGGACTGTTAGGGTGTCCATTGTCGTGGCATCCACAACCGTAATTCGGTTGATTTTCCGACTTTGAGAGTTGTCTTTGAAATGCGTTGGAAGCGATACGAGAAAGTAGGGCGGACAATTCCGCCTCAGAAGTAGGGCGGATATTTCCACAAAAGTATGGCGGATGTAATGACGGCAAAGCAGGGTGGACATCGGTAGTTTTGGGGCCTTTCGGGGGCCTCTTGGGGTCTCTTTCTGGTTTCTTGGGGGCGGGGCTTCTTGGGAGCCACTTGGGAGCCTGCTGGCGGTCTCGCGAGTCATCTTGGGGTAGAGGGCTTGAAAAGTCAGCCCGAGTTCCCCCTCTCAGGCCCCTCTAGGGGCCGCCTTCTGGGAGCCTCTCGGGCCGTCTCGGGGCGATCTTGTGGCTCTCTCTTGAGCGGTCTTGGAGCGTCGGAAGCCCGAACAAGCGAGAAGGATGCAAGATCCTTCAAGCAAACAGTGGACAATCATTTGTTTTGCCTCTCGGGGCCCTCTTGGGGTCCTCTCGGAGCCATCCGGAGCGCTTTCGGCGCTCAGGCCATCTTGAGGTCATCTCGGCATCGTCGTGGAGGCCTGTTGGATCCCTCTTGGCAGAGCTGGGAGTCCTCCTGCCTCCGAAAAAGTTCTGCGACAGCGTGTGGCCAGCCCTGGAGGCCCCCGGGAGCGCCCAAGAGCGCACTCCTCGCGCCTCGGGGAACTGTGGCGGA
>CAUYUJ010016720.1:167500-177500 GCA_963575745.1 Prorocentrum cordatum | reverse complement strand
ATCATCATCATCATCATCATCATCATCATCATCATCATCATCATCATCATCATCATCATCATCATCATCATAACGACCATCACGACAGACTTGCGCAGCGCATACTAAGAACGCAGGATTTCCCACAAGCCCAGGACACAAAAGGACGCTTCCCGTTGCCTCCCTCCCTCTTCCTTCCTCTACTCTTTCCTCCTGCGCCCTATCCCACCTTCCTCCTCCGTCATTTCCCTCCTGTCTCCTCCCCCTCCTCCTGCCTCCTCCTTCCTCCTCCTCTTCCTCCTCCTTTTCCTCCCCCTCCCTACTTTTTGAATTCCTTCCTCCGTCCTCCGTCCTCCGACTTCTCCCTCCCCCTTCTGTCCTTCACCTCCCCGCTCTCACCTCTCCTGCCCTGTCTTCCCTCCCCCTCTTCCCCTGATCCTCCAGGGGAGTGTGGCGCAGACGGAGCGGGGGTAAAGGAGGAGGAGGTGGAGGACGAGGAAAAGGAGAAGGAGGAGGAGGAGGAGGAGGAGGAGGAGGAGGAGGAGGAGGAGGAGGAGTGGGAGGAGGAGGAGTAGGAGGAGGAGGAGGAGGAGGAGGAGGAGGAGGAGGAGGAGGAGGAGGAGGTAAGGGCAGGAGGAGCAGGGGCTTTAGTCTCACCGTTTCTCTGCTTCTGGTTGCACCGGCTCTCGCGTGGTCTCAGAACGACGCCGGCCGTGGCTCCGCGGACTCGTGGACGCAGCACGACGTTGCGCCGTTCATCACGGCCGGCATGGACGACTCGCTCGGGCAGCGCCGCCATTCACCGCTCCCTCCTTTCCTTCAGCGACTGCTCTTCATCTGCAGAGAGAATGACGGTGCTCGCACCCCCTCGCGTCCCGCCCCCCCTTCCTCTCGCTGGCGCTCCTCCTTTCCCTCATACTCCCCCAGCCCCTCTCCTGCTTCCGCCCAGCTCTCCTGCTCCAGGTGCCCCTCTACTCCAGCGAGGAGGAAAGGGGGAAAGAGGGAAGAGGAGGGGCGGAGCTGGAGGGGGTTAGGAGGGGGTGCGATAAGGAGGAGGAGGAAGATGAGGAGGAGGAGGAGGAAGAGGAGGAGCAGGAGGAGGAGGAGGAGGAGGAGGAGGAGGAGGAGGAGGTGGAGGACGAGGAGGAGGAGGAGGAGGAAGATAAGGAGGAGGAGGCGGAGGAGGAGGAGGATGAGTCGAAGAAGGTAGGAGGTGGGATGAACTGGAGGAGGTGGGGGATGCAAATGCGGATCACGAGCAGGGGTTGGAGGGAGGGAGGATGGGCAAGAGACAAGCAGGCTAGCAATCGGGCCGAGCCCACCCGCTTTCGCAGCCCGCATGCGTGACCCGGACAAATCTGGTCCCGCGGGGTGTGTGCCGTGTGCCCGTTCATGTGCGGCACATTCGTGTCGTGTCGACGCGGCGGCGACCCCAGCGCGGGCGTTCGAGGTTGAAGGCCGCCAGCGGCCCAGAATCGGCCGATGTGGAGCGGCTGGCGCTATCGGAGAGTTGCGATCGTTGAAGGTTGAACGATCCCCGCGGTGCCAGGAACCAGCGTCCAGGTGGTCACGACACGTTTCTGCCGCACCGTATCATAGTAAGAGCTTCAATGGGCAAGCCGTTTAGGTACCATGCATGCCGAACGAGGCGTGTGCTTGTTGCAGTAGCTCCCAGATCCGCGTGTGCATCGAACCCATCATTTTCAAGTCGACAATATCACCATCGCCAACGCCACCACCACAAACATCATCGCCACCTCCAATCATCCATCCGCACGGGGAATGCCGATGGGAGGGCAAATTCGCCATATATGTGCTCATGGAAGACCTTGAGGAGGTGATAGGTTCTGGGTGGTCTGGGAGGGTGTCAAGACACATGAACCAGCCTTGCTATCACGCGTCGACACAGCGGGAGCCACCGCGGCCCCCCTCGCCGCCGCAACTGGCAGAGCTCGACACGACGTGCTCGCCGGGGGACAATTCGGGTCTGGTGCGATGTCAGTGCAGCGGCAGTGCAGCCTCTCCTTCTTCTGGCGGGACTGCGTGTCCTGCACGTCTGCCCTCTTGGCGGCCCGGCCTCCTGGGACGGCATGCGGCCGTGCCGCGTCTCGTTGCGTACCTCCAGGGGAAGGAACGACGCCCCACCCCCCCAAGCAGCCGGCGTTTGCGCCACAGTTCTGGGCGCTCCCCAGACGGTCCTGCTCCTGTCCGACTCCCTCCCTGGCTGCGTCTACGGAAAGGTTTCGCTGGGCAGGGGCTCTTCTTTCGAGGGTGGAGCGTCTGCCCTCTATACACCTTAGGCGATGCTTAAGAAAACTTGAAATTTCGGCCAGGGTCTTGATTATTCTTAATGTTTCAATGTAACTCCTAAGATTTTAATGGGAACGTTGGGTTTTTATTCAAGTTCTGAGACTATGAATTTCTTAACCCATGATTTCTTAAGCATTTCGCAGGGTGTACACCCGTGCGTCGGCGGCGCGCTCCGAGGGGGCAAGAGCGAGCGGGGGCAGGCCGTCTCAGAGGGCGGCGGGGCTTTCTAGAAGCCCTCTCCGCCCCTCCGAGGAGCCCTCCACACGCATGACTCCGAGGGCACCCCCCCGCCCCCCCGCCCTCGCTGCCCTCTCAATATTCAAGAGGGGAAAAAACACACAGACACAATTATTCCTCGATTCCCAGAAAATATTCGAAAATATGGGAAGTGGGGGCGAAGACAGAAACCCAGAAAATATAGGAAAATATGGGGAACATTTTTATTTGTGTGTATTTATTTGTGTGTCCCAGGGCCCCTTCAAATATAGGGGAAGCCAAAAGGTACCGATACCGCTGCTCCCCAGACCTCTTCTCCAGGGTGCGTTCTGCCCAGGGTTTCGAGGCGAATCCGGCGGTGGCGACGAGGACCTCCCCGGAGGCCCTGAACAGGGGAAAGCGAGGGACGGGTAGAGGTAGTGGTACCTTTTCCCTCTCGGAAATATGACCGCGCCCCGGCGAGCATCGCAGCGTCTCCTCACGAGAGCGTGGCGTGCCTCCGCCGCACGCCCCGTGGAGGGCCCCGCGAAAGGCCCTCGTCGAAATCGCCCCTCCTTGGGGCCTCTCGCGGAGCGCCCTCGCGGAGGGCCATCCCGAGGGCGTGCAGCGTCTCCTCACACATCAGGTGAATGTGATCAGCCTTACTCTGGACTGAGGACAGGAAAGGCCGACGGAGGCTCAGACCGATGGCCGTGAAGTAGCTCTGGTGCCTCTTGTCCCTGGACACCTTCGCTCCGTTGGTTCCACTTCCCTCACCTTCTCCACCAAGTAGAGGGTCAATCGCATGCAAACTCAAAAAATGGTGCGTTGCAGGTGGACGGCTCGGGGAAGGCCACGCCGTCGTCCCATGCATCTGGGGCCAAGCGCCGGCCAGGTCTGCCTCGGCTGGGAGGGCCGACCGGACGCACACGAGAAGCGCGTCCAGGGACGGCTGCAGGAGGGAGGGTGGTGGCTTCCGCGTCCTGCAGCGTCTCCTCACACACGTCAGGTGAATGTCATCAGCCTTACTCTGGACTGAAGGCAGGAAGTCGCCGGCTAACACAACTCATGGTACTGAATGCACGCGCATTCTTAAAACGAGGTGTTGAAAACAACGATGATTCACCGAGGCGAGAAACGCGAGAAGCGGACTGACGAAATCGCCCGATCAGGAAGGGCCGCCCGCTGCCCGCAGGAAGCCGTTGGCTTCGTCAGCCAGCAGGCCTGTCGATGACTGCTGCGCGTACCTTGCAACAGGCGACCTGCACCTCGGCGCGCCGGCGGCCCCGCGGGGCTGGCGCCGCAGGTGGTCCACCCGCTCCTGCTCGTGACACGGGGCCTGCGGGTCCAGAAGCGAGCCGGCAGCTCGTGGTCGCGGCCGGCCGTGGCCCGCAGCTCGCTGCGCGAGGGGCAGTCTTCGAAGAGGCGGCGCAGGCTCGGGCTGGATGCCCCGCACTGGCGGCACGGCCGGGCATCCCTGAGGCTGGTGCGGGTCTTGGCAGCACCAGACTGGTGGACCTCGAGGTGGATGCGTTCCTCATCGGTGAGCCCCTGCACCCAGCGTTTCTAGTCGGCGTGGCTGGAGGCGTCCACGCCGACCTGCTCAAGTCTTCACTGCCCTGGCGTGTGGTCTGGACCATCGACAGGCATCGAATCCTGCAATTGAGCCGCATCACGCGTGCTGCTGCAGCAGTGCAGCGTCTCCTCTGTGACTCCGACGGGGGCTCAGAGAGCCTCTCGGCAGGCCGGATGCCTGCTGAGCCCTCCGAGAGGGCCCGCCGCTCAGCCGTGCCGCCTGGGGCACGCTGCCTCGGGAGGGCTTCGGCCTCGCCGTCGGAGGGGGCGGTGACGGGAGACAGGGACGGCTCTCCTCTCGGGGCGTGCTCAAGGGGCGCGCAGCAGCACTGCGAGGCGCGGACGCCGAGCAGCCCCCGAGGCCCATGACCCTTTCATCTGGAGCCCACGCGCATCGAGAATGATGGTGGTGGTGATGATGACATCGAGACGAGGAGGAGGAGGAGGAGGAGGATAATACGGATGATAATGATCATCGTCACCATCAGATGAGGATGACGATGTCGATGACGATGTCGATGACGATGTCGATGACGATGATGATGATGGTGACGATGACGATGATGCTGATGCTGCTGCTGCTGATGATGATGATTATGGCAAGGATTATGATGAAGATGCGTCTCAGCATAATATGAGGATGGCGATGACAGTGATGACGATGTCGAAGACGATAGTGATTATGACGATGACGGTGGTGATTGTGGTGGAGATGATGATGAAGCTGATGATGATGATGATTATGATGATGATGATGAAAATCATGATGATGATTCTCATTATGATTATGATGATGTGATGATGATATGATGATGATGATGATGATGATGATGATGATGATGATGATGATGATGATGATGATGATGATGATGATGATGATGATGATGCTGTTGTTGATGATGATGATGACGATGATGATGATGCGGGTCATGATGAGAGTTAAGACTATTCGGACAATGCTCTAGTGAGACTGGCATTGGTGACGAGGATGACGTCGATGACGATAGCGATGATGGTGATGATGGCGATGACGATGACGATGACGACGGCGATGGTGCTGCTGCTGCTGATGATGATCATGATGATGATGACGATGACGACGAAGATGCCGACGACGAAGATGATTATGATGCTGCTGCTGGTGATGATGATGATGAGGACGAAGATGACGATTGTACGCATCATCTTCATATGAGAAAAGCGCTGACGACGATGACGATATTGATGACAAGGGTGTCATTCGTGATGCTGACGATGCTGATGATGATGCTGAGGATGAGGACGACGGTGAAGAGGAAGACGATGACTATCATCATATGAGGATGGTGCTGACGGCGACTACGATGTCGATGACGACGGTGATGCTTGTGATGACAGTGATCATGATGGTGGAGACGGTGATACTGGTGACGAGAACGACGATGATGATGCTGATGATGATGATGATGAACATGGTGACGGTGTTGATGGTGCTGCCGATATCGATGACGATTTTGATGATGATGGTGGTAGTGAAGACGACGGCGATGATGATGACGACAGCGATGATGATGATGATGATGATGATGCTGATTGCGATGATGATGACGGTGATGATGATGCTGTTGATGATGATGACGATGACGATGACGACGCTGATGCAAACGAAGTTGATGATGACGCTGGTGGTGGTGATGTTGTTGGTGGTGAAACCGATCTCGATTATGCGGATCCTGCTGATGATGATGTTGTTGTTGATGCTGACGCTGATGCCGAAGGCGATTCATGATGCTGTTGATGTTGATGGTGATGTTGCTGTTGATGATGATGACGATGACGATTGCAATGATGACGATGGCGGCGATGATGATGATGATGATGATGATGATGATGATGATGATGATTATGATGATGGCTATGCTGATGATGATGATGATGATGATGATGATGATGGCTATGCTGATTATGATGCTGATGATGATGGTGGTGGTGATGATGTTGTTGATGCCGATGATAATGATGCTGATGATGATGATGCTGATGCTGATGATGATCCTCATGATTATCATGATGCTGATGATGACGATGGTGATGAAGATGAATCTGAGGTTGATGACCATGATGATGATGCTGATGATGACGATGGCAATGATGACGATGACGGCGATGCTGATGATGATGATGATGATGATGATGATGATGAGGATGATGATGATGATGATGATGATGATGATGATGATGATGATGATGATGATACTGATGATGGCTATGCTGATGGTGATGCTGATGATGATGATGGTGGTAGTGATGATGTTGTTGATGCCGATGATAATGATGCTGATGTTGATGATGCTGATGCTGAGGATGATCCTCATGATTATGATGATGCTGATGATGACGATAGTGATGAAGATGAATCTGAGGTTGATGACGATGATGATGATGATGATGCTGATGATGATGATGATGATGATGATGATGCTGATGATGCTGATGATGCTGATGAGTATGACGATGATGGTGATGCTGATGATGATGCTGCTGCTGATGATGGTGATGTTGACGATGATGTTGATGATTATGATGATGATGCTGATGCTGCTGCTGCTGCTGATGATGATGATGATGATGATGATGATGACGACTACGACGACGACGATGACGCTACTACTCATTATGATGGTGATGCTGACCATCACTTGACATTATGTTGGCTACGATGCCGATGCCGATGATTGTGATAATGTTTGTGACGAGGAGGAGGAGAAGGTGCAGCAGCAGCCCTTGAGGCTCAGACCCTTTCATCTGGGAGCGTGCGTATCCGTGGTACTTGCCGCGCAGCCCCCCCTGCGGGCTGCCCTCCGAGGCGTCTCCCCCCTCCGCCTGCTGGCGTGCGGCCACCGCTGGCCACCTCCCTTCTCCTCCCTCCTCTCTCCTCCTCCCTCCTCCTCCCTCCTCCTCCCCGCTCCTCCCTGCTCCTCTCCTCTCCTCTTTCCTCCTCCTCCTCCTCCTCCGACCTTCTCCTCCTCCTCCTCCTCCTCTTCCCTTCTCCTCCCTCTTCCTCCCTCCTCTTCCTTCCTCCTCCCTCCTCCCCTCTCCTCCGTAGCCATTTTGGCTCAAGCCGGTGGCTCTTCGCGACAGCGCGCGGATACCGTTGATCCGCCGCAGTATCCTGTTTCTCTCGGTGTCGGGGCCGCCCCAGATCGCCGCCAGGTTCCCGATCCTCTCCTCGCGTCGGCACAGGCGCCCGTGGGAGAGCCCGCCTTCTTTCAATCGGTCGAGCCGTGCGCCTCCGAGGTCAGACACCTGCGCGAGATGGTGACGCAGCCGACCCCCGCCGTGCTCCGCGGCACCCAGCCCCCCGCGTGGGCCTGCTCGAGCTGCGACCGCGATGCCAACTGGGTCTGCCGGGTGGCCTGCGCCTGCGGGGCCGCCGCGCCGCCCGCTTGGGCGCGGCAGGCCAGGGGAGCACCTCGCCAAGGCTGGAAGCGCGGAGCCTGGTGGCAATGGCAGTGCGGGCGGCACGGGCGCTGCCGGCTCGACGGAGCTTTTCGGCCTGGTCAGGAGCCTCGAGAGGGTGCTCGCGGCCAGCAAGTCTTGGCTGGGGGCGGGCGGCAGCGCACAGGGGCCTGCCGCCGTGCGGCAGCCCGCCGCCGAGGAGCCCGCGGACGAGGAGTCCGAGCGCGTGGCCCAGATCGAGGAGCTGGAGGGCCAGATCGCGCGCCGCAAGCAGCTCAAATCGCCAAGCGCAATCAGCGAGGTCCTGGACGACCAGCTGGCGGCCTTGCGCGCTGCGCGCATGGAGGCCAAGGCGCCGCAGGCCCAGGTCCCAGGTGGGAGCTCTGTCGAACCGCCTCGGCTGCTTCCATGCTAAGCGGGAGAAGGTTTGCGCGCCCACCGAGGCCAAGGTGGCGGGAAGCGCGATGGCGCAGGCGGCGTTGGACGAGGCGAAGGTCGACCTGGACGCGCACGAGACCGACGTCGCGAACGCCGGCACCTCGGCGCTGGCGCTGCTGGCCGAGCTGCGCCTGGCGATGGCGAAGGCTGCCCCAGAGGAGGCGGTCCCGCCAGCGCCGTTCATCCCTGGAGCCGGGGTGCACAAGGAGGCGCTGGCAGAGGTCCTTTGAGCGCACCCGCAGGGCTCTGCGCTCGGCGCAGGTGGCAGCTGGGAGAGGGTCCTCGGCAAGCTGCTGGGGCGGGTGCCGGCGAAACTGGCAGCGGCTGCTTCTGCCGGTATTCCTCCTCCTCGTGGAGAGCCTCCAGACGAGGGGCGAGGAGATGCCAGAGGTGCTCGACGACGGCGGCGTCGCCCACCTTAAGGAGGCCTCCAGCAACCGGGGCCGAGCGAGCCCTGTCCACGATCCTCCGCGAGCTGCGGATGGTCGAGAAGCCGCGGCGTAATCCGCGCGGTGGCCCCGACGAGGGGGCCCACGCCGCCGGCCGCGCTGGGCGTGATCAGCCAGCGGCGGCGCGAGGGAGACGGCCCCTCGCTTTATTCGCGGACAACATCGCGTCATGGAGTCCCTGGAGGGCAAGGCTGGGCCATCAACCTGATCGCCGCAACGGGACTGGCCGCAACGGGACTGGACGGGACTGATGTTGACGATGACAACGGGACTGGCCGCAACGGGACTGGACGGGACTGATGTTGACGATGACGATGATGATGATGATGATGATGATGATGATGATGATGATGATGATGATGATGATGATGATGATGATGATGATGTTGATGATGATGATGATGTTGATGCTGATGACGATGATGATGACGATGCTGATGATGATAACGATGATGATGCTGCTGCTGATGATGATGATGATGACAATGACGATGATGATGATGCTGATGCTGATGATGATGATGCTGATGCTGATGCTGATGCTGATGCTGCTGCTGCTGATGATGATGATGCTGCTGATGATGCTGATGCTGATGCTGATGACGATGATGATGATGATGATGATGATGATGATGATGATGATGATGATGATGATGATGATGATGATGATGATGATGATGATGATGATGATGATGATGATGATGATGATGATGATGATGATGATGATGATGATGATGATGATGATGATGATGATGATGATGATGATGATGATGATGATGATGATGATGAATGATGATGATGATGATGATGATGATGATGATGATGATGATGATATGATGATGATGATGAGATGATGATGATGATGATGATGATGATGATGATGATGATGATGAGGAGGAGGAGGAGGAGGAGGAGGAGGAGGAGGAGGAAGAGGAGGAGGAGGAGGTGGAGGTGGAGGAAGAGGTGGCCCAGCAGGCATGGCCTGCACCAATTGTTTGCTGCGTGCCGCGGCCCAGTTGTTTGTCGGACGAGTGCGCGGAGTCCTGCGGCCTGGCCATCGCCTCGGCACTTCGGTGCAGGGCGTGGTGCCTCAGATGGGCACAACAGGTGAGCTCGAGACGAGTTCTGACTGGGAGGACAGCAATGACGACGAGCGAACTCGAAGGGACCTCGGGGTCACTCCGTTCGTTGGTGGCTAAGTCTGCTGGTAGTCGTTCCTAGGCAGAAGTGAATCAAATGAAGAGGTCGGAATGACATGTTTTTCCGTTCCGAGCGCAGGCTGGGTTGGAGTGATCCCAAAGTGTGTTCTTCCGAATTGCTCCTGGGCTGCGTTGACTCGAAGAGTTGTCACAAGGAGTGTCTCTTCACGCATTTAGGCACACATACATTGTGCGGATTCATTATCGCAGACGCCGACGGCCCATCACCGCCGCCCCCTGCCCTTAAAAAATGGGCAAAGTTTGGCCACGCTATTGGACCATGCGTTCCCCCAGCCGTTGTGGAGGCCCTTCGGGAAACATGTGGGTGAGGAGGATGAGGAGGAGGAGGAGGAGGAGGAGGAGGAGGAGGAGGAGGAGGAGAAGGGTGAGGAAAAGGAGGAGAGGGAGGAAACATGA
>CAUYUJ010016720.1:122500-162500 GCA_963575745.1 Prorocentrum cordatum | reverse complement strand
ACGAAGCGCTGGACACAATTCAGAAGGTTCGAGCTATGATGCAGTGGGCCCCACTTTCGCTTTCTGATGAGATGACGGGGGCCCCTTCGACGTGTACACCGTGTTCTATGCCGTCTGGGACTGCGATCAGTACGGCTTCGACGTGGGCGAGTCCGTCTGGCGCCACTGGCGCTACGGGTACTCATACGAGCCACGTCCTTCCTGAGGCATCGTCGTCCACACGGTCAGTTACTCAGGCAGCTGGAGGGTTTCAGGCGTCAGAACGCAAATCCTGGGCTGCCCAGAGCAGTGCAGGTTCACAGTCGCACCTGGGCTTTCCACCCGCCAGGGCACCCTCTCCACAGGAGGCGGGGGTCTCAGCGCGTGTGGGTGGGGGCTCAGGAGTTTGCTGGACTCGCCTACCTTGGGAGGCTGGCAACATTGGTGAATTCGAGACGGCAGCCGATTCACCACAGGCCATGGGCCTACCGCCTGCTGACGAGAACAGAGCGATGGCAGTGCAGGACTATGCAGATATGCGAGCTGACCTCAGAGAATGGGCAGCGGCTTGGTTTGACATACAGCTTGGGCTAAACGCAGGTAGTGGTGACTGGCGGCTTTGGTGCGAGGCGTTTCTGCACACGATCCTGGAGCGACAAGGGAACGAGCCCTTGCGCCGTTTGTTGCAGGCCTGGTTTCCAGGCCGCACCTTGCAATCTGTCATGGAAGAATTATGTGAGTTGGCATGGAGGCAGTCTGAGCCCAGGCGAGCGGCCTTCCTTGATCGGCTCCGTACGGCGCCCTTTGAGAGACGTGTACACCTGCAGCGCCGCCACTGGGAGCGCTTGGATGAGCTGAGAGCCATGTTCAGGAGGCTTTTGGGCTCGGCTTTCCCTACGGTGCGGCTTCCTCGCCCCAGACAGCCTGACTCAGAGGATGATCAGGCAGACGTTGACGCTTGCATTGCTCACCTGGTGATGTTGGCGGATGCGGAGACCAGTCTGGGACAGGCGGCCAATCATAGTACGATTCCACATGCCATGCAACATCAGCCTTCTGAGGCTCCTGACGGTCATCGGTTTGCTCCTCTGCCTGAGGACGGAGTTCGAGCTCGGTGTGATGATTTGGACGATCCAGATGCTGACCCCTTCGCCAACCTCGATGACCAGTTCGAGTACGAGGGGGAGCTCTGTACTGCGGAGTCTAACATAGGATGCAGGCCTGACGCCATAGGTTCCAGCCCCACCCCGTCTCGGGAGGTTTATCTTGGAGGCCCTGAGGCCGCGATCTTGGGTGTCTCGGGGAACTCCTCGTCGAGTCGGCCTTTGCTGGATGCCGCCCGTCCTCGGGACTGTGTTGCGGAGTCAGGAACGCAGCAACGTGGCAGACAGACCCACGCTGGTGACAACGTGCCCACGCACGAAGAGCCAGCAGTTCTGCAGCACCGTACGTCCGACAAGCATGTGACGATGCTCTTCGCGAACATCACCGGATGGGGCGCCAAGGTTCGCGGCTTCGTGAACAGTCACAAGCACACCTACGCCATCGTTGGGCTGGTCGAGACGCATGTCCCCGACACCAAGTGCGCCCACTGGACCGAGGAGCTCAGGAAGGACGGGTGGAGGCTTTCTTTCAAGGCAGGCTTTGCTTCTGGGAGGTCGGACTCAGGCATCTCGGCAGGTGAGTGGCTTCTCACGCGCTGTCACTTGGCAGCTACGCAGTTTGATCGATTGAGGGACCAGGCGATTGCTGACTCGCGCATGGATCCCTTTAAAGGCTTCTCGGCCACCACGCTACACCTCAAGTCGGGCAACCTCGTCTACATTGCAGCGTACTTGCTACCGTCACTGGGGATCGCTCAGTACAGCAATGAGGTGTTGGTGGCTTTGGGCGCTTTTACCAAAGCTCTGGCAGATCCTTGGGTGATTGTGGCGGACTGGAACAACGAACCGCAGACCCTTTTGGATAGTGGATGGGTTGACAGACTCAGAGGTCGGTTAGCGCTTCCGAACTGCAAGTTCACGTGCGACAAGGGCCAGGGACGAATGTATGATTATGCTATTGTCTCTAAACAGCTTACTTCGGACCGCATCAGGCTCAGGCAGGTTTTAGCTGTTCCTTGGAAGACTCATTGCGCTATTGCCATTGATGTGCTGGACGCCAAGCGGACTTGGTGGCATAGGTCGTTGGAGCTTCCAGAACCGCTACCCAGGGCCAACCGCCCTCAGCAAGAGCCAAACCCTGACAGCAAGAGATCCCAGAAACGCAAGCAGGTGGCTGACGCACGCAGACAGGAACTCCCCGAAGAGCTACGCGAGGCCTTCGATGACCTGCCATCTCAGGAGCCACAACCAGAAGGCCCCAAGGTCGCGTTCAAGTTGGAGCAAGATGAATGGCTCAAGATCTATGGCGAATTGGAGCAGGATACCTTCAGACCACGAACAGCGGCAGCACAGTTGTCGTCAGGCACCCTGTCGACCTGGAGGCCCACTCAACGCTCTACCTTGGATGATAGATATGGGCGATGGGTCACTACATTGGAGCGGTCTATTGTGGCGGTCAGCGATGTGGAGGACCCCGTTGTGTTTTTTCGGCAGAGGGCAAGGTTACTCAATTTCATGGAGGAAGATGCGACCAGCCCCAGGTCGACCTCACATGTGCGACCCTGTAGCAGAATGGTGGGGGATCGCCTCCACACTGCTTGCTCGAGGCGTGGCCTTGACACGCTCAGGCAGGGACCCTCCAGAGGCGGAGAAGTGCCTCGCGGGCTTTCGGTCCATGGTCCAGGGCCTGACAGAAGCCAAGCAGCAGGAATTCTTCGGGAAAAAGGCCCTGACCACCACTGTGCAAGAGTGGAAGGACGTCGCCCTGCAGGTGTCGCACCTCAGCCAGACTGAGTTGGAGCAGCTCCAGGTGCACACCAACATGTGGGTCGACCGCGCCCAGGGGCGCTCATTAGTCAAGTCTCGCCAAGCTTTCATGGACTGGGCGAAGCAGATGTGGGCTAAGAGGCCAGGTGCTATTCATCGACACGTTCGTGCTCCTCCTCCTGACCCACTTCCGCGTGAGATCATCAGAGATGGAGTGGACACTGCAGACCCTTGCGTACTCATTCGCACGAAGAAGGACTTTTGGCAGGGAGTTTGGCAGGAGGATAACGACAGCAGGGAGCACTTACTATGGACTTTGGAGGGATTGGCCAGGGATGCTCGCGACGACCCCTTGCCACCACTGAATGAAGGACAGATTGAATCGATACTTAGACGACAATCGCCAAACAAAGCGAGAGGAGTTGATGGCTTGGGCCCAGTTGACCTTCAACGCATGCCTCAAGCTGGACTGATGGAGCTCACGTGTATCCTCAATCAAGCGGAGCTACTGCAAACTTGGCCGACAGCGTGGTTAGCTACGATTTGTGCAGTTATTCCGAAGCCAGCTGGAGGCACGAGAGTACTGGGAATGTTGCCGCAATGCTGCAAGACGTGGAGCCAGGCGCGCAGTTCGGTCACCTCCAGTTGGTCAGATGGACTTTCTGCTTTCTGGGACACTGCCATCAGAGGCAGCAGCGCCCTGAGAGCTGCGATGTCGAGAAGCCTCATGGACGAGGCCTCTGCTACTACAGGCAAGGCGACGGCGACTGTACTGCTGGACATTGCCAAGTTTTACGACTCCATCTCATTCACCCTCCTGGTGGTTGCGGCGCGGGGGCTCAACTTCCCTCCCACGGTGCTGCTCATGGAGATCCTGCTCTTCATGGCGCCGCGCATCCTCAAGGAGGGCTCGGTCATCAGCGAGCCTTTCTGCCCAGGCCGCTCGATTGTGGCTGGATCGTCGCATGGAGTCTGCCTTGGAAAAGTGTTCTTGCATTCTGTGCTGGAGGCTGCGCACGCTAGAGCCCCTCAGGCCTCGTTATGGACCTTTGTCGATGACACTGTGGCAAGATCGGAGGGCACCCAGGCCACTGTCGTTTCGGAGATGGAAGGTTTAGCTGAAGCTTTCTCGGAGGGATTCAGACTCAAGAGGCTCACGGTCTCGGACAAGACGGTTGTCTTGGCGTCCTCTCCTGAGCTTGGGAAGCACATTGCCAGAATTTTCAGAGCCCGAGGGATGCCCGCTAGGTTTGCTTCTGTTGGAGTTGATTTAGGCGTTGACACTGCGGCAGGTCGCCGTCGGACTAGGAAGAAGGCACGCCAGAGAATGGCTAAAGCCAGCGGTCGTTTTTCTAGGATTGTGAAGATGCGCAGGCTGGCTGGTCTGAGGAAAGTCACCCAGGGCGCTTGGCGCACGGGAGCCTTACCACAGGCCAGCTTTGGCCATCAAGTTTATGGTATGCCACCGGGTCAGGTCCTGCTTCTGAGGCGACAAGCTGCTCGCACGGTCTCGGGAATGGGTAAGGGCAAATGTTTAACAACTGTTCTGCAGACTGTGCTGGGGGATGGAGATCCCGCCCTGGAACTGCGCCGCCAATTGGTGGACGCCTGGCTGCAGCTGTGGAAGCGCTTCCCCGCCCTCCAACCTCGTATTCGACGGTCGTGGGGTATCGTTCGGTCGCAGCTCGATTCGCTCGGTGCCAAAAGGTGGAGAGGCATTCGGGGGCCCATAGCTGCAGTCCAGGCCACCCTTATTGAAGCAGGATGGGAGCCCAGGGAACCGGACCTGTGGGAACGACCTGAGCATGCGGAGCATGCGTGGAGGTTCCCACGAATGGGTGACCCTGATTTTGATTTACTCCCGATGTCTGACCATGCAGACTTGTTGCATGAGTTCGTTGCTGACATGAAGGCCAAGTTGTGGCAAGGTGCTGCAGGGCACGAGGCAGGCGACAGTTTGAAAGAAGGTGCTGATCTCCTCCCACTGCAGCAGGAACTCCGCCGCTTCGAGGCGCGGGGTCAGTCGGATCTGTGGGGCCTCACCTTGTGTGTGGCCTCGGGGGGCCAATGGCCACGTCAGCGCCAAGCCGACAGTGGCTACACGGTTGACGTAACTTGTCCAAGGTGCAAGGCGGCCCCTGAGACCTTGTTTCACAGAATATGGCAATGCGTGTGCAATGTTGATCACCAGGATTTTAGCAGCACGCAATCACTGGTTTCCCAAGCCACGGCGCAATGGGAAGCAGACCCTTCCTTATGGCTGAGAGGAGTCCCGTCGAGAGACCTCACCTGCCCCGTCTTCCTTGACCCTCTTGAGGCCCCTCCTCTTTCGTACTACGGCTCCTCTCGCCTCAGTGAGTTTTGTGTAGCCCCTGGCCAGGACCCTCCCCACCTTTTCGGAGATGGGTCAGGGGGTAAATACAGCAGTGACCCGAGACGCAGGCGCTGTGGTTCTGGAGTCGCCCTCATTCGGCGGGCTGATGATGGCTCCTGGGAGCCCGTCTCGGGGGTTTCGTCCCCCCTCCTGGGGCCGCGGCAGACTGTGTCGCGCGCGGAGATAGCTGCGCTCGCCATCGCTCTGGAAGAAACCACGGGGCCCATCATTTATGTCACTGATTGCCAGCCTGTCCTGGATGGTTGGAGAGCGGGTCGTGCCCACGGCAAGTTAGGCCCGAATCAGGACTTGTGGTTCAGGGTGGCGGTGGCGTTGCGTAATAGGGGGGCGGCTGAAGTACAGGTCGTGTGGACGGCTGCCCTTCTTGAGGACTCTGGCAAGGCTCTCAGTGCTAGGCAAGCGTTCCTCGCTGCTGGCAACATGTGCGCTGATGACCTTGCGGGGAGAGCGGCGGACGAGGCCTTGATCCTGTATACTCGCCAGCCTGCCCCCAGGACCGACATCGATGATTGCATCGCCCACCTTGTCAGGCGCAGGGCCAGACGTGCGTTGCTGTGCTCACTCCAGGTTGACCCCTGGCAGGCCACTAGGCTCGCCAAAGTGCGGGTGCCCCCCCCCTCCAGGAAGGCCGCTGCCCTGAGGGACACCTCTCATGATTGTGAGCAGGTCGGGGGCAGATGGCGCTGTAGGGTTTGCAGTCAGATTGTTGCCACCACCCAGCTCCTCAAGTTTTGTGCCCAGTCTTGTCCAGGTCTGGCCCCAGAGGTCCGAGGCCAGAAGTCGGAGTGGAGCCAATTTGTCTTGAGGACTGGTGAGATTTTGATTGGGGCCACCTCGGCCCACTCGTCCCACAAAATCTTCTTCTGGCCTGAGTTTTCCTTGCATTTTTGTGTTTGCTGTGGGCTCACCGCCACAGTAGATGGCAGGTGGCTCGCAAGACCCTGCCAAGAGCCCTCCCCCAAAGGAGCCCAGAACCTTGACAGGATCCGTCGAGGCGTTTTTCCCTCGCACAGGGGACCCCCGAAGGCTGTGCAGCTGGCCAGAGTGCAGCGTGAAGCTTCGGACGCGGTCCAGCGTGCGAGGGAGGCTCGGGAGGAGGGTAGTATTCTGCAGGCCTTCGGTGAAAGGGGTGTGGGTGGTTCGCCCCGACGACCCACCAGGATCCCTCACCGAGAGGGCGGGGACTCATCGTCTGATTAGTCCCCGCCCAACCCGTTTTGTTTTGCGGACGCTCGTCCTTTCATGGTCACTTCTGGTCACTCCTCCTTCTACTCCTCGTCGCCTCCTGTTCCTCCTTTTCCTTCTCCTCCTGCCCCTCCTGCCAAGCATCATCTTTTGCATCATCTTCATCATCATCATCATTTTCATAATCAACATCATCATCATTGTCGTCATCATGGTCACCATCATTGTCATTGTCATTTTCATTATCCTTATCGTTTTGTTTTTCATTCTCATCACCATAATCATCATCACCACCATCATCATCGCCACCGGCCTCATCCTCCTCATCTTCTCTCTCATCATGATTCACCATCATTGCCACCACCATCGTCATCATCATCATCATCATCGTCACCATCACCATCATCTCATCACCGTCATCACCACCACCATCACCATCACCATCACCATCATCATCATCATCATCATCATCATCATCACATCATCATCATCATCACCATTGCCATCATCATCATCATCATCATGATCATGATCATGATCATCATCATCATCATCATGATCATCATGATGATCATCATCATCATAATCACCAACATCACCGTCATCATAAGCATCATCGTATTCACCCTCATTAGCATCATCATCAACATCATGAGCATCAATCACACCATCAGCATCATTATCATCAGCATCAACATCATCACCATCACCATCACCATCATCATCATCACCACCATCATCGTCATCGTCATCATCGTCATCATCGTCATCGTCATCATCGTCATCATCATCACCATCATCCTCATCACCATCATCATCACCATCATCATCATCATCATCACCATCATCATCATCCTTATCATCATCGTCGTCATCATCATCGTCATCATCATCATCATCATCGCCAGCATCATCATCATCATCGTCGTCCTCCTTGGCAGCAGCAGCAGCAGCATCATCATCACCATCTTCATCACCATCCTCTTTCTCCTCATTCTTCTTCCCTCTCCTCCCCCTCCTCCTCCTCCTCCTCCTCCTCCTCCTCCTCCTTTCCTCCTTTTCCGGATCCTCTTCCACCAGCGCGCGCGTTACTGCGCACCCGCGCGCTTCCATTCGGAGGACGGACCATGTGGATTCTGGGCTTCTGGGCCCAGCATCGGTGTAGATGCTTTCCTGGCCACTCCCCAGGGCGTATACGCCCATCGTGGGTCCAGGATGGGCTAGGCCAGTGATTGCTGTGTGCATGCGGTTTGCGTCCTCCCATGGAAAGCACTGCGCTGCCGCTGCGGACGAGTTGGTTTCGATCGAACGTTTTGCTATCCCGATTGTTTTCACCATGTGGCTCGTCTGGGGCGCTTCGCAACGTTGGCCCGAGCAGGCTAGAAGATGCTTCACGCTCGATTGATGTTTCTTTTTTGTCTGATTCGAGACCTCAGTGATCCCAGATACGCGCATCCATTTCCATGTGTATTACCTTTCCCCTCCCATCATCATCTGACCCGGCATCCTCCCCCATCCTCTCCCCTGCCTCCCCCCTCCCGCTACTGGACCGTCTTTGCTTCTCAGCCTCCCTCGCCTTTCCCTCCCTCCTGCCACCCCCCTTCCTCCTGCCCCTCCCCTCGTGTCCTGCGGCACCCTGCTCCTCCGCCCCTACCTTCCTCTACCCCTTTCCCGCTCCCCACAGGGACCGTCGAAGGCGTCCCTGGCTCAGGAGCGGGGCACTATCGGGCGCGAGGCTGTCCTCCGTGGCCCGCCGCCTGGGGTGTTAGATCGCTGAGCTCGCTCCCGCTCTGTGGATATCAGCGAACTCCAGCGACTTCTACTTCCCGCTCCTCCCCCTTCGCTGTCCCCGCCGGAGGAGGCGCGCGCCCCTGGGGCAGGCCGGGGAGGGGAGGCGTGGCGGGGAGGGAGCCGTCGGGCGACGACTCCGAGCTCTTCTCCGCCCAGGCCCCCTCCCCTTTGCATCCGGATTACGTCGAACCTTTCTCGGTCGTCGGCCCCTCCCCCTCCCCTCGCCGAAGGACTCTGGCACCCAGGGAGGGCGGGGCCCCTGGGCGCCAGATTCCGCCGACGACCCTCTGCGTCCGGATCCCGTGGAACCCTTCCCCGCGCCCTCCCCGGGTGCCAGTTGCCCGCCCTCCTCCGCGCCAGCTCCCCCTCCCCCTCCCCGCCTCGCTCCCCCCCCGCCCCCTCCCCGCCTCGCTCCCCTCCCCTCCCCTCCCCGCCTCGCTCCCCTCCCCTCCCCTCCTCCCCTCCTCGCTCCCTCCCCTCCTCGCTCCCTCCCCTCCCCTCCCGCCGGACCTCCGCCGCCGTGCGCTCTCTTCCTGCCGCGCGGGCCCCCCCCTGGGAGGTCGGGGCTCCCCCCGGGCCGAGCCGGCCCTCCCGCGCCGCCCGTCTCTCGGTGTGCGGACCCCCCCCCCCGGGGGTCTGGTGGGGGACCCTGGAGCCAGCACGGTGCCAGAAGTCGGGGGCGGCAAAGAGGGGGGTGATGACTCGGGGGGGGTGGATATCATGGCGGGGGCCATGATATTTCCCCAGATTTCATGCCGCCTCTTCTTGTTTCATGACGTCCCTGGCCCCCCCGCTGGGCCGCGCACGTGCCGCCGGTCATGATTTGCTGCACCCCCCCCCCCCTTGGACACCCCCCTCTTTGCCGCTCCCGAAGAAGTCAGCAACGTTCGACTGAGCCCTCTCCCCCTCTCCGTCCCCGTCCCGCTCCCCGCCAGCCCGCCACCCAGCTGGGGCCCTGGCCCGTGGCCCTCGAGACCGGAAGGGGCCAGCCCACGGCCCTTCTCCAGGGGGCAGATCGGCCAGTGGGGCCCAGGCCTCGCCCGTGGGGCCAGGGGGGTCGGTCGAGCGATGCTCATGAAAACCTCGGGCGTCCTGTGAGACAGGACGCCCGAGGAGGAGGAGGAGGAGGAGGAGGAGGAGGAGGAGGAGGAGGAGGAGGAGGAGGCGGAGGAGCGAGAGCGAGAGGTGGCCCTGTCGGCCCCCCCCGCGCGGCCCCCGGTGGCGGTCGGCGGAGGCTGCGGCGTCGCCCGACGGCGCGACGGCGGAGGCCGGGCCCCCGACCCCCGGGCCGGGGCGGCGGGACCCCCTCGTCCGCTCGTCGGGGTTCGGGCGGATGGTAGGGCGAAGTCGGGCACGTCCCTCTACAGGAGGAGTAGTCGAGAGCAGTCAAGCAATCGTCTGGAGACGATTTCTCGATTGCTTTCCGATTATTGTCGCTTCTTTTTCCCCAACCGTCCTGTGGTGTTGGGTCCTCGTTTTGAAGAGACGGCGCCCCGCGCCCCCCCCTCCCTCCTCATCATCATCATCATCATCATCATCATCATCATCATCATCATCATCATCATCATCATCATCATCATCATCATCATCATCATCATCATCATCATCATCATCATCATCATCATCATCATCATCATCATCATCATCATCATCATCATCATCATCATCATCATCATCATCATCATCATCATCATCATCATCGTCATCATCATCATCGTCATCATCATCATCATCATCATCATCATCATCATCGTCATCATCATCGTCATCATCATCATCATCATCATCATCATCATCATCATCATCATCATCATCGCCAGGCTAATTTGTGTGTGACGATTTTCCATGTGGCCTCAAAATCCGCCTGTACAGGATGCCCGACATCATGGTAAGGGGGAGTGACTTACACGGGGGGGAAGAAAGCGGCCCTCAAGTGGCTCCTTTCAGTCGGGCCTTTGCTGGCGCCAAAAGAGGCCCCGGAGGGCCCCTTTGGGGCCCTTATCTTCTTCCATGTCGCTCACCCCCCGTTACCACCCGCCCGCGGGGCGGGGGCCAGGGATCTGAGAAGCAATGGCCTGTTCGCGATGCGGCAGATGTTACGACGTGAGGCTTGCGTCCCGTGTTCGGCCTGCGGGGGCTCTCGCTGGGCCCCGGGGCCGTCGGGGCCGTCAGCAAGACGACCCCGGATCGAAAAACCAACCACAGCTCTGCGCAAGAACACGAAGTTGGAGCATAGGGGTGCCATAGTCAGGGGCAGCTGTGAGGGGGATTCGTCTCACGGGGGGACGCGCCGATGTGGGCCTGACGGCCCCTCTTGCCCACGACCGTGCGGTCTCGCGATCGGGGGCCTCTCGCCGATCTATCGGCGATGTAGCTCCGAAGGAGAGGGAGGAGGAGGAGGAGGAGGAGGAGGAGGAGGAGGAGGAGGAGGAGGAGGAGGAGGAGGAGGAGGAGGAGGAGGAGGAGGAGGAGGAGCGAGTGCGAGAATGAGTGAGTGGGTGAGTGATTGAGTGAGCGAGTCAGTCCGTGAGTGAGGCCAGTCGCGAAGCGAATCATAGTGAAACCACGAAGCCTGACGAGCGAAATCGGCCAGACTCCAACCCTGGCCAGCATATAGTCTGGATAAATGCTCAGCTCGATTGGATTTGGTGGTGGTGGTGCTGCTGCTCATGTTTACGTAGTCAGCATCCGCACCGCCACATTTTGGCACAAACAATTTCCAGCGCAGAGCTGAGCGGATCTTAACCCCAGTCTTTGGACAGCACCTTCCAGAGGCGCGGAGAGGAAAAGATTCGCCGATCCCCTCCTGCCCCTTCTCCTGAGCGAGTGCGAGAATGAGTGAGTGAGTGGGTGAGTGATTGAGTGGGACAGTGAGTCCGTGAGTATCCTGGGCTCCCCCATGGCAGTAGCTTGGGAGGGTGCGGCGAGCGCGGCACCTCCTGCTGGCCCGGCGCTCGCAGGTGTTCTGTCGGACCTGGATTCCAGACCCGGCGGCGACCGCGACCGATCGCCACGCGGGCGCTGGAGAAGAGGCCACGGTGCTCCGGGTGCTGACGATCAACTTGCTCGTCAGCCCGCGGACGACCAGGCACGGCTACACAAAAATTTAGGTCGGGCCTGTCCCCCCCCCCTACAGGGGGGGGGATTTTGAACGAAAAATAACAAATATGCAAAACATGCTCAAAAGATGCCCAAAAAGGCCCAGACTAATTTGTAACTAATTTTGAATATTTCCCCTGTAGAGGGACAGGCCCGACTTAACACAAAATGAAGGACATGCTCGCCAAGATGATGGAGGCAAACATCAACATGGCGTCCGCGATCGCCCAGAACCGGGCGCAACGGCAGAACTTGGTAAAGACAATGGCGGAGAGCTTCCAGGGCACCGTGGGGGCCACCCAGCAGGCCCTCGCCGGTGCAGCGGATTCCGCAGCCACTGCGGCAGCGGCGGCAGTGGCCCTGGGAGCGAACCAGACCTCGAGCCCGCCTGTGCTCCGAAGCAGAAGATCCCCAAACAGGTAAACGTGGCCCTAGAGAAGGCCAAGACTCGATACGAGCCTGACCTACGCAAGTGGGTTTCAGCTCAAACACGTTGCCACCAGTTGGAGGAGGAGTTCAGACTGTTCGACGAATGCGAAGGTAGGTACCCAGCAGGCGTCAAACCCTTCGCTGCCTCTGAGACGCTGATGGAGCTCGACCTGCCCAACGACGAGGCGATCGCGAGCAGCAGCCAGATCACCATCCAAATCCAACAGGGTTCAACGTCTCGTGAAATAATGGCGTCTGTTCATTGGCCTTGCTTCAGACACATCAGAGACTTAGAGAAGCGATTCGCCGAGAGGAAGATGTCCGACGCAAAGCAGGCAGCGCTCAAGGTGACGTCCGCCAACACCGTGAAGGGCATCATCAAAGCAGCCGCCGAAAAGGACAGGGCGTCAGCTCTGGGACTGGGCGAACCCAGCTATGAACCCGTGCCCGAACAGGAAGCTGCTGCCAAGGCAGAGTCGCTGCGCAATCAGGCGGTTGATCGTATCCCCAAGGAAATCGAGACCAACGAGAGCGAGGCCAAGAAGGCGAAGGACAAGGATGATGCCAAGGAGCAGGCCAGGTTGAACATGGACCCGGCCAGCCTCCTCAAGAAGGTGATCAACGCGGAGATCATGGACAAGTTGGGCGAAAGCAGTGCTGTTGATCTGGAAGGGGGACTTCCAAACGCAGCTATGGGGTCAGAAGTTGGAGCAGAGGATCCAGCTCGCACCTTGATTCGTTTCTGCGACGCAGTGTCTGCAGAAAACGGCCGCTCCCCGGCGGCGACACCAGGGGAGGCAAAACCAAAGGCAGGCATGGACAAGGACCGCAGGGGCAAGGGAAGGGACCCCCAATATACGACGTCCAAGGACAAAGGCAATGGCAAGAAAGGCAAGAAGGCAAGAAAGGCAAAGGCAAAGATAAGGACAGAAAAACGGCAAGGAATCCAGAAATGGCAAGGAAACCAGGAAGGGCAAGCACCCACACGGGAAAAAGGGAGAGCGTGGTACGAACGTAAACTCCTAGCCAAGTAGCATGGAGACGCAAGCTTCGGGAGGACGTATCACAGCGTAGTGATATCCGATGTGTGTGTGTGTGTGTGGCGTATGACGTCTGGGTTAAGCGTTGGGGATTTCCTTGCCATCTTGGGTTGGCCATCTCACCAAAACCGGGCTCAGCTATACGATCCGTTTTCCCTGAGCATGCGGACGGCCAGCGTACCATGACCGATCAAATCTTACACATTACGTCGCCATCGTAAGCACATTTCTATATCTAGAGCTTTTCCCTGTTTGGCTTCCTTCCGATGGCAGTGGCAAGATTTTGCAAACAAGATGAAATGGAGGTGGTACTTTCATCATTTTCCTGGACCTCCCCGAGCCTTCCGAGGCCCTCTGGCGCCGAGAGCACCAACCTTCACCAAGGAGGCTGAAACTAAACCAAACCCAGTTGGCTTCCTATGAAGTGGTGGCTGCAATCTGTCAGCCAGCAGCTCATGGCGGCCATCGTGCGGGCCAGGGCACGTACGCGGTATTCTACGCGATCGTACTCTAATTTGGGGCCGTTGGGAAAGTCCGCTTTGCAGCTACTCCGAAGCAGCAAGTTTGCGGCGATCTCTCATGACAAGGATTTCAGTTTTTTGCTGCTGAAAACTGATCTTCCTATAATTTCAAATCGTGTGTTTGTCAGGTGCGCGTTGCATGTCAACCAGCCGGCATGGCATGCGCAACGCGCGTGGGTTTGCGAGAGGTTGGGCGATGACGCGTTGGGCCCCGCACTCTTCAAGAGCGCAATGTTTGCAGGCACCGCGGCGCGGAGCAGTCAGCATATCGCGGTCAAGACGCAGAAGCCTCAGGGATATGTGGTTGCGCGAGCTGTTCACGCCTCTTCGCGATGCATGTTTTCTGGGCTCAGCCACTGGTTGGCGCGGGAGCTCAGACGCAAACTGGGCGGATACGTACCATATCCTCTTAAGGACTCGCAAGACCTGGTGTCCAGGATCGAACGTATTAGGCATGCGAGTGGTGGGCAGTGGCACATGGCCACAATCGATGTAAAAGGACTTCTACTTGAATGGCGCGCCCGATCAGATTATAAAGGCAACCCTGACATTCTGGGCGGTTGTCGACCCTGTGAAGGAAGTCTTGCTTCGAGTTCTTGATTTCGTTTTGCAGGATCAATATGTTGACGACCCGTGGGAACGGCCTGATCATCTCACGTACCAGATGCTGGAAAGATCAGGGATGGGCCTGCCACGTTCCGGCGAGGTTGCGGCTCGCGGCGCTCATGGAGCGGCGCGTCGCAACGGCAATGGCCGGCAAGAAGCTTGCCCACCGCGGCGTCAGAGTTTGTTTGAGGTTCAGCAATGACATGCTACTCCTGAATCGGGGACTAGTCTCGCGCACGCTGTCGCCCTTCAGGGAGATGCAGGCGCTTGCTCACGTCTACCCGGTGAAGATCACGTGGGCATGTCGCGAGGTGCTGTTCTTGGATTTGGACGTGAGGAAGGAGCGTGATCATTTTTCACTCTCGCACTTTCTGAAACCATCCTCCCTCGCCCCCCTTCTCCCCCCCATCCAGTGCTCCGCCGAGTCACGTGCGCAGCTCGTGGCCCGAAGCTTTTGTACATAGAGAAAGTCGATTGTGTAGCACCCGAGGCCTATACCAACACTCACATGGCCAACGTAGACAGTCGGCTTCGCGAGTGTTTAGCAGACGAGTGCACGCCCAGCATGCTCCAGCAATCTGCCCTCGTAGCTGAGGCGTATTTTGCCCCGCTGGCGTCGAGCGCCCTCGGCGCCGAGAGGAACCCGAGAGAGAGGGTTTGTTTTTGGGGTTAGTTGTAGGGTGCCACCAGTCAACAGTGCAGAGCCACGGAAAGGGGTGTTGGCGTTGAGTTGGCGTTGAATGGGCACCCAGTCCTTGGATCGTGGCTTGAGCGAGCTTTTCGTTCGCGAATCGGGGGACGCCCCCAAGCCGTTGGTTGAAGCTCGTGCAATTCGGGGCCCTCCACCCGAATACGTGTGCAAACAACGTATTCTAGCGAAGTAGTGGTGTAGAAGTTAGGGTCGGCGGCGGCTTGCTGTTGCTGGCCATGTTTAGTCGGCATCGGCGCCGCAACATTTGGGCACAAACAGCTTCCAGCGCAGAGCTGAACGGATCTTAACGCCAGTCTTTGGACAGCAACTCCCAGGGGCGCTGAGAGGAAAAGACTCGCTGATCCCCTCCTGCACTTTATCCTGAGCGAGTGCGAGAATGAGTGAGTGAGTGGGTGGCTGATTGAGTGGGCGAGTGAGTCCGTGAGTGAGGCCAGTCGCGAAGCGAATCCCAGTGAAACCACGAAGCCCGACGAGCGAAGTCGGCTTGACTCCAAGCATTGGACCATGGGCCAGCATATAGTCTGGATAAATGCTCAGCTTGATTGGATTCCGTCGTGTTTGAGGCATGCGAGACGGGAGGAGGATGATAAGTGTGAGCCCGAGACGTACCAACGATGTTGCAATACGCCCTCTTCCAAGGTCCCTTGTCAGATGTCCCGACAAGAATTGGTTTTTATTGCGGGCAGTGGCCCATTTGAAGACAACCGTCTGATAATCTTCAATCGTGCCAAAGCGCTTTTCATGGGACGGCAACGCCGTGGATCAACGTGACTGTTGCGTTCAAGCAGCCCTACTTCGTGGCAGAACACCCTCCCTGGGACTTCGCACCGAGAATCAACATTATCGTTGCGTCTTGACAATCCCAAATCGTGCCACACACGCACTATTCCTGGACACTCGAACGCAAGAACCCTTAAACCTGTTGCGCACTTTTAAGACGAATGTGCGCGGCGGTAAAACGAGAGCCATATTTTGAAATGGACGCGCCGCCCATCCGTGAAATCGTGGCAATCGTTTGAGACGAATGTGCGCGGCGTTCAGGCGAGAGCCACGTTGGAGAGGACGTTCCCTCCATCCTTGAAACTTTTGCGCAGTTTTAAAACGAATGTGCTGCGCCACTGCAAAATCCAAATTTTGAAATAGGACCCGTCCATTAGTGAATTTGCAACAGTTTCGGCGAATGTGCGCGGCGGTACTGCGAGAGCCACATATGGAAAAGGACCCGCCTTCCAACCTGCATTTGTTGCAGATTTCAAGCTTCAGGAACGTACGTGGTGAGGAAGTCTCAAACGAAACGTCGGGCCCGCCCTATCCACACGTGTGGGTGTGCGACAGGGACATGTTGTTAAAAAAGGAGAGGGGATGGAGAAGGAGGAGGAGGAGGCGGAGGAAGAGGAGGAGGGGGGAGGAACCCCCCCTATCGTTGACTTTCGCCGGTTCGTTGCACAAGGTCGGTCTCGCGCGCGTGCGGCCTCGCTCGGACGCCGCGGGGGCACAGGGATGAACGGGGCGGGCGCTGTTTCCAATCGCGCAGGCAGGCCAGTCCTTCTGGACTCTTTTGCCGATCGGCGCGGGCCCTCGCCCCCCCTTACGTGGAGTAGATTTTGGTTGTATTTGGCGCCTGTTTTGAGCATGTGGAGTCCTTCCCCCATCGGACGCATTGTTGCAGACAGTCGCAGTAAGCAGAGGTCCGGAGCCAGACCCCCCCCTCCCCCCCCTTCGCCCAATGTCGAAACGGCGAATAAGAAAACGCTCACAAAATCGGGTCGGGGCCCACGTGAGGGGAGAGTGCGCTAACGGGGGTCAGCCCCTCCCCTCTGGCTGACCCGTGTTCGGGAGCCACGTGGGGCCGAGTCTCTCTTTCCGCCCTCCGCTGACCTGGGTCTGGGAGCTACGAAGCGTCCGGCCGGGCTTCAGTTTTCGGAGCCTCGGCAGGCGGTGGATATGGACATACTCGGGCCCCCGGGGGCTGAAATATGGTCGCTTTTGACAAGCTGAAGTGAGGTGCCCCAGGTCCCGAGGTCTCGCCGCATCGACGTCACACCGTCGACGTGCCAGCCCAAGCCTTAAAGGGGCGCAGCCGCCCCCATTCCATGCTTGCGCGCGGCCTCGGACTCTCAGTCTTCTGTCACCTGAGTGCCGTAGGCGTGGCGCGCTGGCGATGGCGGGCTGCGCCGGGGCTGCCTCCCGCCCCCAGCGCGGCGGCGGCAGCGGCGGCCCAGCCCGAGTTCACGGCGCTGGAGGAGGAGTCTCGGCCGGAGGTGCTGGTCCCCGTCGCGGATTGCATCGCCGCGGCCGCGGGCGCCTGCCAGTCGGCCACGCGCCCGTCTCCGTGTACCCTTTGCCCGGCCTGCCCAGAGGCAGGCGAGTCCTCATCTCCGTCCTGGTCACTCCAGGTCGGCGCCGGGTTCTTGGGGTTGCATTTCGTGGAGGCCGCCAAGCTTGGTCTCTCCCTGGTCTGTCGGCTCGGGAGCCTGCTTCGTCGAGCTTTCGGGGTTGGCGGCTCGCGCCAGCTCAACGCCCTCGGGGACCGTGCTGCCGCGGCGTCGCCGGTCGAGGTCGACTCCGTCGTGCCGCTCGACTTCCACGCCCTCGCCTTTGAGCAGGCCCGCATCGGCCGGCTCAGGCGCTCCCAGGGCCAGTGACGGCTGGATCTTTCTATCTGGTCAGGTACAGCGTCCCCGGCCCGCTCATGTACCATGAGAGGTTGACGCTGGGAGAGCGGGGCGCGCTGTCGTATATTCTCACGCCCGACTTCGACGACTACGACGAGGGCAACGTTCCGAACCAGGACATCGCGGAGATTATCAGGCTCGCCGGCCAGGGCGGCCGTCGCTGGCGCCCATGTTCATCGGTTTCGGCGTCTTCCCACAGCGGCGGAGGCCTGGGCTGCGCTCGGCCGCGCGGTCGCCGCAGGCTTTCCGCGACTGGCCGGGTCCACCTTCCACCTCGAGCTCGCCGCAGGGAACGTGCTCGGGGGCGGGGCAGGTGTCCGCGCCCTGGTCGACCCGGCCGCGCCGGCCGCGGCGCCCGTTGCGCCGGCCGCCGGCGTGGGAGGTGGAGTCGGAGCCTTGGTCGCCGCCCTCGGTGGCGCGGGGCCCCCGGCAGCCGCCCCTGGGGGGCCGGCGCCCCCGGGTCCCGCGCCGGCGGTCCCCGGGGCCTTGGCGGTCTCCCCGCTGCTGCCGCGCCGGCCGCGCCGGCCGCTGCCCCCGTGGCGCCCCCTGTGGCGCTGCCTGTCCTGGCTCCTGTGGCTGGGCCTGTGGCGGCCGGCGCTGGCGTGGCCCCGCCCGACCCGCGGGCCCTGGTCGCCGCTTTCGACATGTTGGGCCAGAGGCACATCGAGTTCAGAGAGGGCGTGCTCAGGCTGGTCGAGCACCCCTGGCCAGACTGGAGGTTGTCTGGGCCGAGAACGTGCCTTTGGGTCTGCCGCTTCATCTGCGAGAACGGGGGGGCGCCGCTCGGTCGGCATCAGGTCTTCAAGGCGATGTTCCGCCTCGCGGATTCGGACGTCGGCGTTGTGGAGCACGAGGAGTGCTGCCGCATCTTGCAGGAGGGCGCGTGCTACGACCAGCTCAACGCGGCATCGCTGGCCTCCTTCGAGGCTGTGAGCCGGTCTCTCCAGGCGCGGGAGGAATGGTGCCGGCACCGCCTGAGCGGGGGGGGCGACGACGAGGGGTGCGACCGGCACCTCTTCTTCGGGAGCCAGCGCTCCCGAGGCAACCTCTGCGTGCGCCCGCAGCTGCAGACCTTCGTGGCCGCGGAGCTGCCCCGCGAGGCCGCGCTGGCCAAGGGGCGCCGCAAGGCGCGCGAAGAACGGGCACCCCCGAAACCCTCCGCCAAGAAGCCTGGCAAGAAGGGACTCCGAGGGCAGGGGGGGAAGGCTGATCGCCCCCGCGGCGGGGATCCTGGGCAGCCCCGCCGCGTCTTCTGCCCGCGGCGCTCGCCGCTCTCGGCGTGCAATGGAGGAGGGCCGCCAGCGCGGCCTCTTCCCCCTGCCCGCCTTGGTCTCGGAGCGCTGCAATGTTGGCGAGGTCCCTGTGGGCCGTTGCGTGGCCCGCCGTCGTGTTCGTGCTGCCCAGACTGATCGTTGGGCTGCTGAGGGCGTGGACGCGCTGAATGATATGTATGGCAATTTTGGTTCCGGCTCTGGCGTCAGCCTCAATGCAGGACAGCGATTGGCCCTGGAACGCGTTCGCCACCGCTACTTGCGTGTCGGCCGACCTCCTCCAGACCTCGATTCAGGACAGGGAGCCCTCAGCGCGCTCCTGTCAGGCGCGCCGTTACACCAGTGGTGGCAGGCCCGTCGCTCCCTGCGACAGCGAGAAGATCGCCTGGCCTCCGCCTCGAGCAAGCCGATCCCGCTGACCGATTTGTTTGGTGATGTGGACGCCTCGTGGCTTAGGGATTGGAAGGGGCGCGTGCTCCGTCTCAGGCTGCTCGGGGCTTCCGCGTGGAGGCGCGCCCTCGGGGCGCGTGCGTCGACCCGGTGCTGAAGCGCAACGTTCGTGAATACGCTACCTTTCTGAGAGAGCCCTGGCTCCGTGGAATGCTGACTTGGAAGCATGGGCATGGTGGGGGCCGCGGGCTGTTTTTCGCCGGGCGCAAAGATGGGCGCCTCAGGATCATCTTCGACACGAGAGTCATCAACTGCGACTTCGTGGCTGCCCCTTCGACGCGCCCGCCTACCCCTTCGGCTCTCGGCGCGCTGGGGGCGGACCAGAAGGTTCTTTATCGTCTCGGGGGACTTGGAGGCCGCTTTTTACCGCGCGCTGGTGCCGCCCGACATGGTCCCGCACTTCTCCTCTCCTCGCCTAGCCTGGGCGCGGGGCTGCTGCTCAACTGCGGGGTCGCCGACTTGCCAGATGGCCCGGGGCAGCCCGTCGCGCCCTGTCTGCGCGTGCTGTCCATGGGGTTTTCGCGGGCCCTTCACTTGCGCCAGGGCGCCCTCCGGCGCGGTATCAGCTTCGGCGGCTTCCCGGCGAGCAGCCTCGTCGAGGACGGCCAGCCCGGGCGACAGGTGCGACGAGGGGGGCCCCCTGTGGCGGCCGGCTACGCGGGCAATTTTTTCGTGCTAGGCACGGAGCCAGCGGCGCGAACAGCCACTGCGACTGCGCGCGCTCCCAGCTTGAGAAGCTGGGCCTGGTGGTGCACGACCGGGGGCCGGCCAGCCACGACGCCGAGTTTCTGGGCCTGAGCCTCGCGGATGGCCGCTTCTTGGCAGTCAGGCCGAAGCGCCTGTGGCGGCTCAGGCTGTCGGTCGAGGAGCTCCTCCGCATTGGCAAGTGCAGCGGTGCGCTCATGAAGCTCGGCCGCGTCACCAGGTCGGCGCTGCTCAGGCGGGGGGGCCTGTGCTTGCTGCAGGCGTCGTGCGCCTTCGCCGCCAAGGCCGGCAGCCAGCCGCTGGGTCTGTGGCGCTCGGTGCGTCAGGAGCTCTGGCGCGTGAGGTGCATCCTTCCTCTTTTGCAGGCCGACGAGCTCGCGCCTTGGCATGGGCAGGTGGTCGCCTCCGACGCTTTCGAGTTCGGACTCGGGCTTGCTCGGCGCCGTCTCCCGACCGACCGCGCCGCGGAGCTTGGGCGTCAGTCCGAGCGCCGGCGCTGCCGAGTTGAAGGGGGGGCGCGAGCCCGTGGAAGAGCACTCTGTGACTTCGGCTCATCACCACCTCCTTTTCCGAGCCCCTCTTCAACGAGATCCCCTGGAGGCCCCTTCCCGAACGTCTCCGAGGCCGTGTTCGACGAGATTCCTGGAGATGTCCTGGAGGCTTCGTCTTGGGCTGGGGTTGCCGCGGCGCAGATCCCGGAGGGCCTCGACATCCTGGAGCTCGAGGGGGGGGCCTTGGTGTTGGCCATTCGTCATGTTCTTCGGAGTTCGCATGCTTGCGGAAAAGGCATTGTCCCCTGGTCGATAACCAGCCCCTCGCTCTCGCAGCCACCAAGGGGTGTGCTCGTTCCCGTCATTTTAGAGGGCCTCCCCAGAAATTGGATTGGCAGCACTCAGCCTGGCTTCGGGTTCGCGGATCTACGTTCGGTGGATCGCTTCGGAGCTCAACCCCTCGGACCCGTATTCACGTGGGCTCAGAAGGTGGTTCTCGGGCGCGCGCCCTCTGCGCGCCCTTGGCGAGCCTCCCTCCTCCGCCGAGCCTGGGGGCTCTGCCCGCGCCAGGACCGATGGCGCGGCGTGCTCCCCGGGTCGCCGGGTGGCAGCCGGCAGTCGCGAGCTCGAGCCTCCCTGGCTCGGAACCTGCTGCAAGGCAGGAAGCCAGTCACCGGGCTCACCTCGCTGGGGCAGCTGGCCATCAAGGAGTCGACCGAGGATCTACCGATCAGCGTGCCGCAAGTTCACGGACCACTGCCTCCTCCACCATGTCTCCTGGGTCTCCATCCGCGAGCTGGACCTTGCCGTGTTGGGCTTCCTCAGCGGCCAGTTCCAGGCGGGCGTGGCGGCGGCCGACGGGGGCCAGCTGCTCGCAGCCTTGTCGCACTTCCTCCCGCTGGTTCGGCGCGCCGGCAAGTCGGGGTTCTCTCGGAGCTGGCGTGCAGCAGTGGCTTGGCCTTCGCGATCGCGGGTGTCATGCTGGCCCTCGGTCAGACGCGGATGGCAACGTGGATCATGGTGTCCTTCGTGTGCTACCTCCGGCCGTGCGAGTGCTTCAATCTGAAGGCGCAGCACTGGGTGGCCCGTTCAGCCAAGGCGGGCCCGGCCTATCAGGCGCGGGGGCTTCCTCTCCACGATGTGGCAGGGATGTCCCGGCAAGACAGGCCTCTTCGAGGAGTCGGTGCTGGTGGACCTGGACACGTGGCTCAACCCGCTGCTGGAGGCTCTCCGCTGGGCGACGCCCCACGGGCAGCTGCCGTGGGCCTTCAGTCCTGCGGAGCTCCGCAAGGTGTTCGTCCAGGCCGTCGCGCTGCTGGGCCTGGACAGCCTGAGGCCTCACCTCCGCTCCCTCAGGCGCGGCGGGGCCTCCGACGACCGGCTGTCCAACCGGGAGACGGCGGAACAGGTCCGACGACGCGGGCGTTGGAAGGCAGCCTCGTCGATGGCCAGGTGCGCCAAGGAGTCCAGGCTGCTGCGCGAGATCGGCTTCGCCCCCGACGGCGCCTACTCGTTCGGGGGCCTTGTGGGGCAGAACTTCCAGGAGGTCGTGCGCGCCGGCTTCGTCCATCTGGGGATCATCGACCAGGTGCCCGGCCCGCTGAAGCTGCGCGTCAGGCGGCTGGCCGCGGCCGCTGCCGCTGGACTTCCGAGTTTCGCTTGCCGGGGCCCTGTCCAGGCGGCTCGGGGGCGGCCTGCCAGCGCGAGCGGAGGCGCAGGGCAAGCCGCTCGCCGCCGCTGAGCCGCTCGACCGCCGGCATCGCGCGCCGCCTGTGGCGGGGGCTCCAGTCCGCCCTCTGTGGGGCGACGCGCAGGCGCCGCTGCGTCTTCCTGGAGCTGTTCGCCAGCTCCGCGGGTGTGTCCAAGAAATTGCGAGAGGCTGGCTACGGCGTTGTCTCTCGATATTCAGTATGGCGTGCGCGTTAATTTGCTGGTGCGATGCGTGGAGCGTTTCATCAAGGGGTGGATCAGCTCCGGCCTGGTCCTCGGTGTCTTCTTCGGTACTCCTTGTACTTCGTGGTCTCAGGCTCTCCGTCAGCCTCTGCGGGCAGCTGCTGCCCTCATGGGCCTCCCCTCGCTCACCGACTCGCAGCATGCTCGTCTGATGTTGGGCAATGCCACTCTGTTCGTCACTAGCAGGCTGATCAACGTGTGCAGACGGCCCCGGGTGCCAGCCTTCTTCGAAAACCCAGACAGGTGGTTGATGTGGCTTGCTCTTCGTCTGATAGCTCTGACCCGCTGTGCAGACTGTTCTACTGCTCGCTTTCATCAGCTTGGAAGAAGTGTGCTCGTGTCGTTTCGTGGACGGGGGGTCTCTCTCGGCGAAAGCGCTGGTGTCACGCAGACGGCAGGATTTGTTGTAGAACAGGCCTGCGGCATCAGGAGCGCGCGGGCAGAGCTCCAGGTTGAATGCGCTGGACAGCCATCGCCGCAGCCTCCTACCCTTCCCAGCTATGTAAGGCTATCGCCATTGCCATGATCGAGGCGGCCGAATCTCCTTGAACTTCGACGCTCTGGAACATATTGAAACCCAGATTTTTGGTTCGGCCTTTCAGGGCCATTGTTTCCAGTATGGGTCTGGGAGTCTCTCCGAGTTGCGCCTGGGCGCCTAATCGTTCACCGCTGTGAAAGATTTGCCTTGCTCCAGACACAAAAAAAAACGTGTCTGGTGTTCCTTGGGGGGGCAGGGCTAAGTCTCTGGTCGCCTTTGACACGGTGGAGTGACGTGCCCCAGGTCCCGAGGTCTCGCCGCATCGACGTCGCGCCGTCGACGTGTCTGCTCAAGTCTTCCCTCCTCTCCCTTTTTCGCCTCGCCTCCCCTTTCGCCCCTGCTCGTCCTTCTCTTCCTTCGGAAGACCATTTTCTGGAGGCTCGTATTCGCGCGCACTTTTGCTGAGGGGGGTCTCTCCGAGTTGCGCCTGGGCGCTTAATCGTTCACCGCTGTGAAAAATGTGCCTTGCTCTAGACGCGATAAAAAGCGGTGTCTGGCGTTCCCCGGGGGGCAGGGCTAAGTCTCTATCCATATCCGCCGCCCGTTGGGGGCACCAGGGCGCCGTTTCCCGGGCAGTGGATGTGGATAAATCCCCGCCTCGCGTGGGAGATTCCTGAACGCATGCGATGTCTGGATTTTTTTCCAGCACGGGATCCCCGGAAGTTCTTTGTGTAGTCTGATAGGTTTGTAGACTGCAGGTTAAGTGGGAGGGGGTGTGGGCTCAGGTAGCCATTTTGGGTCCGTAGCGTTCGGCTCAGGCCGACGCGCGGGTTTTCCAGGGGGCCGCGGCGCGGCCATAACCGCAGCCGTGCTAGTCTGCGGACTAGGGGGCGCTGCTGCGGTGCCATGGTTGTGGGCTTCTTCGGGGCGCACCTGATGATCCTGGTTATGGGTGGTGCTTTCTCGGCCCAGGGGGCGACGAGCTGGTTGCCGTTCGGACGCGCGGGGGGCGAGGTCCCAGCGCCGACGCCGCCGGCCGCGCCCGGGCCGAAGGCTCCACCTGCGGGGCGGTGGGGGGGCACGGCAAAGGGCGGGGGCCGCCTGCCAAGCCCGCGCCCGAGGGAGGGAAGGGGCGAGGGCCACTGGCCAAGCCCCTGGGGGTGTCAGTCACCCTCCCGCCACCGCAGGCGAGGTCGACGACGGCGCCCGCCCCCGCGGGCTGCGGGCGCGCCCGCGGGGGCGAGCCCACGGGCAGCCCTGCCGCGCCGGGGCGTGAGGAGAACGCCGGGCCAGGAGGCGCGCGTGCGCAGCCAGCCGCGCCGGAGAACCGGACGGGCGACGGCGAGCTTGACCAGCCGAGAGGGCCGGATGGATACTGGGGGTGGAGCGGTTGGGTACCGCGCCTGCCCCGCTGGTGGGCTGGGCGGACGACGCCACCACCGCCGCCTCCGCCGCCCACGCCGCCCCCCGAAACGGGGCCAGGGCCCAGCTGGGGCTTCGCCGCCTGGGTCTTCGAGTTCGTGGGCTACGGTGCGTGGGTGAGCTCGCCCGACCACAGTGGCTGGGTTGGATCCGCCATCGATCGGCTGGGCGTTAAGATGCTTAGCTACTGGTGGGAGACGGCCGTCCTCTGCTTCGCGTTGGGCATCTTCACGTTCGTGTTGGGGGCTCTAGCCTTCATCGTCAACGCGGCGGCTCAGTCTTTGCTGTGGGTGGCTAGCGGGCTCCGCTGGGCTTGGTATCAGATTACCTGGTGCTGCCAGCGGCGCGGAGGCGACGGGCCCGGCGCCCATCTCCCCTCTTCCTCCCCGGCACCCATGCTGGTGCGCTGGCGCGGGCCGGGGGTGGGCGGCGTGGTGGAAACGGAGTTCTACACTAAGGGGGTGCGCGGCCGGGGGACTAATCGAGCGTGCAACCACGTGTTCCTGCGTAAACATGGGCAGGTGGCGCGCGTCAGCTGCAACTTCGCGGATAGGTATCGGCTGGACCGCCACGGTCTCAACATTAAGATCGGGCAGGTCCTTGGGTGCACCAGCCGCAAGTGGCGGTTGAACCTCGAGGAGACTGGCAACGTGCATCTATGCCGCGCCGTCGAGTGCGCGTCCTGCCCAGTGGCGCACCCCATGCATGTCGACCAGTACGCGGCCATCGACCACACGCAGATCGTGGACCTAGCAGAGCACGGGAAGGCCACCGCCTGCCGGGCCGTCGGCGTGGGGCTTCGGAAGGTTTTCGGGCTCCTCAAATGGCTGCTTTGCCTGCCGTGGTCGGTGTGCGGGTGGCTGTGCCGTGCCCGGCCGGAGCCGCGTTGCATCGCCGACGCCGCGGGTTACAGCCGCCTGGATATAGACTCGGAGAGTGAGGTGTAGGTGGAGGAGCGCCCATGCCAAGCCGCACAAGTTGGGGTGCAGCTGGCAGGCGGAGCACGCCCCCTTCAGCTGGGGGGATGCGGGGGCCGCGGGATGCAGGAGGCGACTGTCCTGCTGCAAGAGGACGCGGAGGTATCCCACGTCCCCCGGCCGGGGCATTGCCTCAACGCACAGGTGCATCTTTGTGCCCACCATGCTCAGAAGTATCGGTCCACGCTCATCGGCCGCAAGTGCAGCCTCCCCACACGCTTCCGCATGGCGAAGGGCAGCTGCGGAGGAGCTCCGATGTGCGGCGAGCACCTTCGACGGGACGAGGGCCCAACCGCGCGCGTCGAGGCGACGGTCCAGCCGGGGGTCCTCGGAGGCCTGCGCCGCCGCATGGGGGTGCGGGTACCGAGCCCCGCCAAGGCGCGCGATTGGACCGCGCATGCCGCCGAGGGGGTGAGCGTGGCGCCTGGGGCGGCTTGCCCTCCGCTCGCCGCGCCGCCGCTTCCCGCTGCGGCACCGACTGTCGATCTCGATGCTACGAGGGGCCAGGCCTTGGCCTCGTTCGCAGCCGCGTCGATCGCGATCCGCTGAAGCGAGGGCCAGCGACCGCTCACGGTCAGCCGACCGTGGAACCCCGGGCGATCGGATCGCCCATCACGGGTGGCTTCAGGAGCCCATCCTCGTGAAGGTCTGCCCGGTCCTCCCAGACGACCCCCGCGGGGCCGAGGATGCCCATGGCGCGCCCCCGACGAGTCCCTGTTACATTCTATTGGGTGAATGCGAGGGACTCGACGTGCGAGGCACGGGCGGGGGCGCCCGACTCATCATCGGGACCAGCCTTGAGGGTGTCCGGGTGGAGGTCCCGGCCAGCGAAGTCGTGCGGCGCCCGCCCCCCCTGGAGGATGGGCGTTGCCCGATTGACTGGATCAATCGGCTGCTGCACGAGGTCCCCCAGGGCGCGCGGGAGGTGGGGCTGCGTGTTGCCGCCCACCATCTCCCGCAGGATCTGCTGGCGATGTTGCGCCAGGAGCAGTGGGGATGTGTGGGCGTGGAGAGCGCGAGCGGCTGGAGGCGGCGCTACCTGACCAGCGCAGAGCGCCAGCAGCTGCAGCGCGGCCCGGGACGCGCGCTTGGCCGCCACTGGAGGGGCGGTGCCCACGGGGCACAGCTCGCGCCTGGCACGGAGGGCTTGCCCCGCCCAGCCCCGGCGGCGGCCCCGCCGCGCCTGGCGGCGGACGCCGCCGGCGCGAGCGAGGGCGCCGAGGATCCCGATCCCCTCGAGATATTCATGGACACCCTACGGGCGGAGGACCTCAAGGGGCGAGGGGGGCAAGCGGCGGCGCTCAGTGCTTTGGGTATGACCGCGGACCGACTCGGGGTCCCTCGACCAGGTGGACCGGCAACTGCGGAGGAGGGCTGCCCAAGCGGCCGCAGCAGGCCCCCTGGGGCCCGATCTGGAGCGCTCTCTTGCGGATCTGGAGGACGCGCAGCTAGACGCGCGCGCGCGGGGGCGCGCCGCGGCCAGCGACAAGGTTCCCCTGCAGGGCAGCCTATCACGCGAAGGATCGCGCAGCCGCTCGGCGCGGGGTCGGGATCCCAGCCCGAGGCAGGTTCCTCGGCGTGAGCTCATTGGAGCCGCCCCCGCCGCCCGACCCGCGGACCCGCGTCGCGGCCTGTTGGGAGATCGCGACCTACTGGCACGCGAGGGTCGCGGGGGTCCCGCCCGCGGCGTCAATCCGCTCCTCGACGGGCCCTCGGTCCTTGGGCAGCTCGCCGGCCAGTCGCCCCACGGTGGCGGGATGGGCGGAGAGCGCGCTGGCGGCCCCGACGACGTTGGGGCACGTGGGGCCTTGGGCGGCCTTACGGCCGAGGCCGAAGCCCAGATCATAGAGCGGCTGGATCGCCAGAGTCGCCTTGCCGAACGCCACGTCCTTGCCGCCGAGCGGCAGGCGCGAGCCACCGAGGGCGACAAGAAGGCCCGGGGGGCCCGGGCGGGAATCGGTCGGGATGAGGAGCTGGATCTTTACATAGCCCGGGGGCGCAACACGTTCGTGGTCGAGTCTTGCGAAGGGATCACCGGGAAGGACCTGTTCGACTCCCTCAAGCGCATGTGCGCGCATTCCAAGAGCACGCTCAAGACGATCGGCTTCCCCTGCCTGGTCACGAACCGCGTGGCGCATGGCCACGCGGCGCTCGCCTTTGGGACGGGCCCGCACGATCTGAGCGTGGACGATTGCATCCCGGCACGCGATGAGGACTTCGACGGCTACCGGCTCCCTGTCGACGATAACAGCTGGAGCCCAGCCCCACCAGCGGCCTGCCACGCATATGGCGACCTCGTTCAAGAGGGCCCGCTGCGAGATCCAGATGTTTGAGTCCATCATAGGAGTAGCGCGCGGGGCCGAACGCCGGCGGTCGCTGGGTTTCCTGGAGGCGGCTTTCGAAAGGGATTCCTCGGAGTTCCCAGACCACTGGGTCAAGGACCTGTGGGAGGAGCTCTGGAGCACCTGGGTCGAAGAGCTACGGGGGCTGAGACGTCGGAGCTGCCGGGAGCTCGACACCGAGAACCCGAGAAAGGAATATATCAAGTACATCCTACTCATGCCGGAGAACGGCTACGACTTGCCCCAGACGTTCGACCTCGGGGACCCGAATGCCTCCTATCAGCAGATAGTGGTACCCCGGCGCAGGGCTGCGCTCACTCGCCTCCTCAATGGGCAACCGAACGCCCATCTTACGAAGAAGCCGCCGAAGGCGGGAGGAGGTGATGAGGCAGGCGAGGCCCAGCCCTTGGCGTCGGGCGACGATGGGCCCAAGGCGGGGGCAGGGCCCCAGCCGAAGGCGGGGCCTAAGGCGGGCACTGGGGCCCCAGCAGGGACGACGCCCAAGAGGGCGTATCCGGCGGGTAAGGAGCTGACGCGCCAGGAGCGCACGCGCTCCGTGGCGCACGCGCCCCGCAATAAGGCCAACGTGCCCATCTGTTGGGGGGCTACCACACACATGGGCTGCTCTCGCAAGGCCTGCGATTGCCCCAACTCCCATGACCCCATCAAGTCGACGCGCGGGCTGGACTACACAGTGGTCATGCAGCGCACGAGGCGCGGGGGGCTCCTTGGGGCGCCGCGGATCGATCCCAAACAGGTGGATGGGATGATCGCGCAGCTGCGCTCGCAGGCCAAGGCAGCCGAGGCCGAGAAGGTCGGCGAGGACACCTCACCACCAGCCGCCCTTGACCCCCAGAAAGGGGAAGGGCCGGGGCCGAGGCAGTGGTTCGCGAGCGGCGGGCGACCCGTGCCCTGGGCAGGCGCCGGACGACTACGCTGCTCTCCAACTTACCGCGATGGAGTCCGACCTCCGGGAAGCGGTCAAGGGGCCCGACTTCGGATGGCTCGAGGACCGCGACTGCCCGCGCGCGGCGGCCACGCGGGACGCCCAGCCCGCGGGAGAAGGACCGGGGCTCCGCCGCAAGCATTATGCAGGAGCTCGAGGCCGAAGGCATATTTGCGCCCCTGGAAGGGGCCAGCGATTACCTGCAGAGCCACGTGCGCGGGCGCGTCATGGGAGCGCGCCTGCGTGGGGAGCGCCTCGCCGTGGAACGGGCCCTCGAGGAGGCCGTGGACCGCGGCCGTCGCGGCCTCAGCAGCGAGGCGGCCGACCTGCACGAGGCGCTCAGCTGTGCCGCAGGGCATGTCTCCGAGGGTGGGGCCGATGTTGGCCCAGTCGCCTGGGGCGCTGACGGACTGGTGGGCCGCGGGTCCTGCACCTTCTGGGATGGGGGCACTCCCATCCAGTGGGCCTTCCTCGACTACCGGGACCGCCTCAGCCCTGCGGAGGACATGGCTCGGGCGATGGGCCTGGAGGCGGGCGAAACCGAGGAGCGGCAATGTCTGCTGCTGCACGTGGCCGCCGGGGTGCTCCTACTGCGCGCGGGCGAGGCCGAGAGTGAGCCCAGCCCGGACGCGGTGCAGCAGCTTGCCGCACAGTATTGGCACGCACTGTGGGAGGAGGCCCATGCTGCGTTGCGCGCCCTGAGCGACTCCCCGCCGTGGATTACGGCCATGGAGGCCGACGTCCGTTCCTACGTCCATGACGCGGTGCACCCGCACCACGACAAGGACTATCGCTGCCTGGCAGCATGCCCTGTCGCCGACCTCGACGCAGTCACGCTCCAGGTGCACCGTGTCAACGGCAGTGGGCGACTTTGCGTCGACCACCTGATGGGGGCAGGTGTCGGCGCGGAGGATCGTGTTATCCCGCTCCTGATTTGGCGCGGTCACATGCGCGTCTTGCGCCCCGGCACCCGCGCGGGGGCGGTGGCCCTTGGCCAGCGCTGGGGGCACGCTGGCAGCCTGTCCCGGGAGATCGTCAGCGCCGGCTGGCGCGAGATGCTCGACGAAGGCCCAGACGTCGAACCAACCGTCCCTGGCAAGAGCGCGCCCTGCACCCACTGCAAGGCGGCGGAAGGTCGGGCGGGCCGCGCAGTGGGGCGCGCACCGGCCTCGTTCGGAGAGCACCCGGCAGACGTCCAGGCCCGCCTCATTGAGGCTAATGCGATCCCGCTTCGACACGACCCCGCGTTCGCGTGCGGCCTGGTCGCCCAAGAGGTGTATGCCGGGTCGGGGAATTGGTCTGCCGCGCTTCGAGCTGAGGGTATCCGGGTGCTGGAGCCGATCGAATACTACGATGACCCCCTCCGTGAGTCTGGCCCGCGGCCCGACCGTGACACCCTCGACCCCGCCGTGCGCGCGCGCATGCAGGAGGCCGCGCGGACCCCAGTGGGCCCGGATGTGGCTATCGTCTGGTGCTGGGGTACGCCATGTGGCTCGTGCACCGACCTTGGGCTCATGGCCCAGCCTGGCGGGACCCCGCAGGGGGCCAGCACGTGGGGGCGCCCAGAAGGGGACGGCTCCAAGGAGTTTGAGGTCGTCGGGAACAGCCACGCCCAGTTCACGTGCGACACCTGCCGCCTCCTCCACGATGCCGGGAAGGAGTTCCTTGTCGAGTCCTCGTGGCCCTCCGGCCGCTATCCCAAGATCTGGGATCAGGCCCCCATGCAAGAGCTGCGGCGGGCGACTGGTGCCATGATCGCCCCGATCCGCATGTGCGCCTGGGGTAAGGCCCCGTCCGATGCACCAGAGAGCCGCTACCGCAAGGGCAGCTGGTGGCTCGTAAGCCCCCGGCTGTACTTGCACGCCCTGTTGCTGGCGCGCCGATGCCCGCGCGACCACCACCACGTCGAGCTCAAGGGCCACGTGCCCGGCACGGGCATTAAGCGCGCCAAGGAGGCGCAGGTGTGGGCCCCCAGACTTTGCACCGCTTGGGCCAAAATTCTGAAGGGGGCCTGCCACCGATGGTCGGTGAGCCAGCTGCGGAGGCAACTGGCGCCCGTATGGGAGGATGGCTTGTGGGCGCCCCCCCAATTTCGCCCAGGCGGAGGCGCCCGGGCGCCTACAGGGCGTCGATTTCACGGGAATCGAGCGCCTGCAGGCCTCTGGGGACGGCTCAAAATGCGGCAGGCTTAGCCCAGCCATGCATCGGGCGCTGGCGGGGCTTCCCAAGCCCCCGTTGGGCGAGAAAAAGGGGGAGGCGAGCGCGGGTAAGCCTCGCCCCCCTTGCGAGGACCCGGCAGGGGACATCGTGGAGGACCTTGAAGGCTGCAGCCCGGCTGAGTTAGCTACGGTCTACCTGACCTTCTGCACGGAGCACCCCGAGCATGACCCCGAGGCCATGCGGACCCTGGTTGGCCTGGGGGATCGGCTCCTCCAACGTACAACGTACCGGGTCCTTGAAGGAGGCGGCCGCGCTGCTTAGGCGCGCGCGCCACGAGCGCTTAGGCAACCCCCTCCGCGGTGTCCTGGGGGATAAGGTGCGGCGGTGCCTGAGCCGAGAGCACTTCGAGTACGTCCGAGAGCTGGCAGAAGGCGGAGCGGCTGCGCGGCGGGGCGCACCGCGGAAGCGGGACCGGGCCCAGCCGTACCCCAGCGTGCGAGCCCACATCGACGAGGCCTACCAGAAGGTATGGGCGGACGTGACGTGGGGTATCGTCTTGGTAGCTTCCCAGGCGGCCGAGGGGTTCATGACGGAGCTGGTGGAGGCCCCCCTCGGGAGGGCCCCGAAGCAGCTCCCGGACAGAACCCTGTCGACCGAGGGGCGCATGATCCACGCGATGCTCTCAGCTAGCGCAGCCACCCACGAACACGATCACCCGCCGGCCGTCCAGCCACGCCATCGGCAGGCGACGAGGACGGCGGTGTGGCACCGCGCGCGCCACCCCGGAGCGCGGCTCCTCTGCGCTTAAGCGGGGCGTCTCGAGGGCCTTCAAGTGGTTAGACATCGCGCCGGCGGATGTCGGGGACTTCGGCACTTCACTGCCGGGGGCCCACGCCGGCTTTGAGGGGGACATCCGGATCTTTTACCTAGCCATGGTGTTCGGATGGACAGGCGCCCCGGGCAACTACATGATGCTCGCGTTGGCGGCCCGCGAGCTCCTCGAGAGCTATCGGCCTGGCGAGCCGCACTGGCACGATGCTACCCACTTCCACTCGGAATGGCTTATGGACGACCCAGTGGTGGTGGAACCCGACATCGGGGTCCGGCCGTGGATGGCCTGCGACGCGCTGGACGCCTCCATCCGGGAGGTATTCGGGTCCGAGGCGGTGAACGTCTGCAAACGGGATGCCGAGGGGGAGCCTTCTACTACTCAGATCATCTGGGGGCTCAGCATGGACTTCGAGCGCGAGCGGGTGGGACTCCCGGAGCCCAAGTCCATGAAGATGCGCTTCCTCTTGGCCGAGCCGGAGCTGGGCTTCGGCTGCCGCATGGTTCGACTGCGAACCGCGAGGGAGCTAAGTGGGCTGGGCCAGTTCTGCGCTTGCGCAGCACCCGCTTTGAGCCTGGAGCTCCCAGCGGTTCATCGGATGCTGTCGGGAGACCCAGGCCAGGCTTACGTCCAGCCGCCGGGCGACCCTGAGCAGGTGGAGGCTGCGTGGGACGATTGGCACCGGACCTTGGACTGTCTGCGCGTCTGCTTCGAGATGCCTGTCGAAGGTAACTTCGAGACCTCGTTCGAAGGCCTTCTAGGCCTTCGCGAGGCCCTCGCCCTCCCAGGGGCGTTCGGGAGGCTGCGCTGGCTGGGGGGCGACGCCGCCCTGGACCAGATCGGCGCGTTGGATTGGGCCTCGCGAGAGTATATCGTGGCGGATGCGGCACTCTACCTGGAGACGCTCCGCTCCGCCCCTGGGGTCACGTGGCAGGGAGAGGGGCAGATCATCGCAGTGGTCGATCTCCTCTGCCTGATAGCCCTCGCGACTGAGAAAGGGCCGGATTGGTTCCAGCTACTCCTGCCGTACGTCACTGACGAAAGTCATGTCAGTCGCTGGCTGCGACGCCGCAGTGCACGGAACGCGGTGGCGCGCCACTTGCTCCGCGTTCTGGCCATGTTGGAGCTGCGGTACAAGTTCCGGTTTGTGGACGGACTCGACTTGCGAACTTACCACAACGATTTGGCTGACTTCGTGACACGAGCCACGGTGGCGGAGGTACGCCAGCGGATGGCGGAGGCGGGCTGGACCGAGCTCTCACCGGCAGCCCCGTGGGGCGAGCTGGTGGAGGAGGCCGCCCAGCGCGAGCCGCGGATGCCGGGGGATGAGGGCCCCCAGCGCGTTCCGCGCTCCAAGTCAAGGGGGCCCAGGAGGCCCTGCCACGCTACGCGCCCTTGCAGGTCGACGGGGCGCGGCTGGTGGAGGTAGGAACCGCGTGGCCCCCCTTCGGGGGGGCCTGGGAGAGCCTCGGCGGGATGGCACAGCTGATACCCTGGGGCGTCGGCGACCGATGGGGGCCGGACGGCGACCACCAGCGCAAGGACCCCGCGGGGGCCCCGCCAGTTCGCTGGGCGTGCGCGTCACTGTCGGAGGATCCCGGCGGACGCGAGGCCGCTGGTCTCGAGCGCCTGCTGACCGCAGTCCGGCCGCTGGGCGTGCTGCTCGACATCCCTGTCAATTACGCTGCGGCGCGGCTGGGTGCCCGCTTGCGGCGCCTAGGCTATGTGGCCCTATCCCCCGAGACTCGTCTCCTATGCACGCACTTCGGCGATGTCACGGCGCGCGCACGGGCGGTCCAAGTATGGGGATGTGGGGAGCGGACCCGGGTTCCGGGTCCCCCCCCCCCTGGGCCAGCCCTGCTTGGAGCCGCGCGGCCTCTGCCAGCTCTGGAGAGAGGCGGGCCGGCCGACGCTGGGCGATCTCCGCCTGAACCTTAGCGAGGGAACGCTGCTCGTGGACCCCCGGATCTCGACGACGGGGGATCGCATGATGCCCTGGCCGCGAGGCACGTGGCAGCCGACGGGGGGTGGGCGGGCCCAGCGCGTGGTGGTCCATGACCCGCGCGGGCCCTGCCACACGGCTCGGGCGAAGCCCGACCCGTTGAAGGGTTATGCGAATACCTTGGTCCTTGGGGGGTCGGAGGCTGGCTGGACCGCGCGGGCCCTTCGCCCGAAGGAGATCTGGTGCGCGCAGGGGGGCGCAGCGGAGCTGTGGGATGCCCTGGGCGCCTGGGAGGTACGCCGATCGCGGAGCGCATGCGACTGGCCGCCCGCGCTCTGCCGCGCCGCACGGCGCGTTGGGTGATTCAGTGGGCTGAGCGGCTGCTGAGGCAGGCCGTAGATGTGGCGAGCGCGGACGAGGCGCCCGGGGCGCGCGCCGGTGTCGGGCCCGACTACGACCGACTAGCGAACGACGAGATGGTAAAGTTGTGGCTGAGGGCCTGGCTTCAGGCTCCCGATCGCCCAAGCGGGCCATTCGAGGTCGCGCTGGAGGCGGGAAAGGCGACCGGCGGCGACGCTCAACTGGCGGACCAGCTCGACCCTCCCGCCAACGCCCGGGCCACCCCGGCGGGGGAGGACAGGGCGCCCGGGGAGCGAGTTGGGGCCGTGACCTTCACTACCCCAGAGGACTCCGGGACACCCAAGCCGAGAGCCAAGGGCGAAGCAGGAGGCGGGACGCGCCCACCGCGCAAGGCGCGCCGGCGCGCCCGAAGCGCCCCTGCCCCGGCGTTGGTGAAGCCCGCGGCGTGGCGCTACGCCGGCGGAGATGCCCCGAATGGGGTCCGAGGTGAGCTCACCGACCCCCGTGAGCTGGACGCGACCGCCACCGAGGCGATGTTGGCTAAGCTCGCCGAGGGGACGCGCGCCAATTACAGCGCCGGGTGGCGCAATTGGGCACTCTGGCGGAGGCTCCGAGGGCGCAGCCCGTGGGAGACGCGGGACGCCCGCCTCGCGGATGAGGACGACCTCATCCGATATGTCGTGTACCTGTACAAGGTGGTGAAGAGGCGGGCTACGACCATCCGCCAGCGCCTGTTCGCCATTCGCTACGCCCACACCCTGGCGGGGTTCGGCGACGTGACCTCGGACCGGCGACGGCTCTGGACCACGCTCGAGGGACGCCGCCGCTGGGGCGGAAAGACAAAGCGGAAGCTGCCGGCCACTCCCCGTATGTTGCGGTGGCTCCGCGAATACTTGTTCTCCCATGGGACGGCCACCCGCCGAGAGGCGACTATCCTATGGGCGGCGCTCATGATCGGATACTTCTTCATGCTCCGCGCGTCGGAGTATTTGGTCCAAGAGGACCGCTCCTAGAGCATGGGGCGGGTGGTGCGTGGCCAGGACGTGCAGGGCCTGCGCGGGGGTACCCCCTGCGCTTGGCTCGGCGAATGCGACGAGGTAGTGCTGACGATCACCTCGTCCAAGACGGACCAGTTTAACGCGGGCTGCGTGCGCAACCACTTCCGTTCGGGGGTGGACTTGTGCGTCGTGGGCGCGCTGGCCGGGCTCCAGAGGGAGCTGCTGGATCGGTTCGGTCAAGGTACCGAGGCGGGGCTCCCCCTGTTCCGTCGGCCAGATGGCCACCCGATTATGCGGGAGGAGGTGCAGGGGCTCCTCCAGCTCGCGGCCGCGGCCTGTGGCGTAGACGCGGGCCAGATGGGATCCCGCTCCCTGCGCATCGGAGGCGCGACGGCGTCATATCGCGCCTGTCGCGATCTGGAGGCGGTCAAGAGGTTTGGAAGGTGGCCCGCGGACGCCTTCCACGGATACCTCTTGGAGGACCATCGGCGCCAGGCACCGTTCGCCCGAGGCATGGCGGAGGGACATGCTGGCACCGGACGCCCACGGAGGTGACGGCGAGCTGGCTGGCGCCCGCCCCGACCGTCCAGTCGGAGGCGGCCAGGCCCCTTTCGGGGGCGACCTGAGGCCCTCGGAGCGCTTGGCCTGGGCGCCAGGGCGCCCCCCGTGGGCCCGCCCGTCGGCGAGAGCGGGGGCGAAAACGGGGGAGGAGGAGGATGAGGGGCAGGTAAGACACGAGCCGGGGCGGGGAGCTAGCGGGCGTAGTTGGGTGCAGCAGGCTGGTCTTCCAGGCGTTCGTTTCGGGGCGGGGGCTTCGCGTTGTGGGGGCATCCCGGTGGACCTCTCGTCCTCGACCCCCCCGTCGCCTCCGCCCCCGACAGCCCCAGGCACGCCCACCTCCTCCTGGTCTTCTCATCCGCAGCCGTCTCCGACTCCAGAGCGAGGCGCGTCGGCGGCGCGCGAACCCCGGCCTCGCGAGCCGGGCACGCACCCGTCCCGCGCGCCTGCAGCGCGCCCGCGCCCGCTCGGGCCCATGAGGTTCCTGGTGGGCTTGGTGGCGCCAGACCACAGCCGGGCGCGGCGCCACGACTACAGCATCCTGGCGGTGAACCCGCTCGGCGTCGTCGTCTCGGGGCCCGCGCTGTCGGACGAGCTCCGGGGCGCCGCCCACAACGTCCTGTACACGGTGGTGGACGAGCTGGACAGCGAGGACATCGTCGAGGTGGTCAACCACGACCACGAGGCCGCCCCTTGCATCGCAGCGGCGTGCCTGGCCGCGGGAGCTGGCGAGGACCACGGCTTGCTGGTGCTCGTCGACGGCGAGCGCGGCGCCTGGGGAGTGGGCTCGGGACCGAACGTCAAGGTCCAGCGCCAGGCAGCCAAGCTGGCGCTCGCCCTGGCTCAGTTCCAGGGGCGGCCCATGCCGGGACTCCGCCAGCTCTGCAAGAACAACAAGGGGCTGCTTGACGTGATGCGGACGGTCGACGCGGAGGCGGTCGGCGGGCTCACCGACGTGGAGGACGCCTCGAGCGGGGGCGACGCGGGCCCTGCGCCGGCACGCGCGGCCGACACGGGCGAGGACGACGTGACCGCTGCGCTGGCGCGCGCGGCCATCCAGGCTGCGGCGCGGCGCCGGAGCAAGGGGGCCCCGGCGGAGCACCCTCGCACCCCGCGCTCCCCGGAGCAGAGGCGCCTCGCCGAGGAGGTCCGCAGGCGCGAGCGGGTCGTCCGGACCCCATCGCGCACCCGGCGCCGTGATCGCGAGCGCAAGGCGCGTCCGCGCTCGCGCCCTCGCGATCGGATGCGCACGGAGGATGACGTCCTGAGGCCCAAGAGCGGGGGCGCTCCACCGAGGGCCATCGTCGTGAAGAAGAAGGTGGAGGAGCCGGCGGGCACAGGCGCGGGGGGCAGTCCACCCCGGCGCCGCCCGCGCTCGAGGAGCCGTCGCAGGCGCAAGGAGGAGCAGCGCCCGAGCGCCCAGCAGCAGCCCAGTGACCAGCACGACGAGGGTGAGGCCATCATCCGCATCGAGAGGGTGCCGCACGAGGTCGACGCCGAGGTGGTCAGGCAGGTGGTGGCCCCCTTCGGAGTTGTCAAGCACATCGCCTTCCTGTGCGACCACCGCCACAAGAGGGAGCCCTGCGTGCTCGTGGAGTTCCAGCGCCGCGCGGATGCAGCGCGCGCGCGGGAGTGCATGCAGACGGGGTGCAAGTTCTACAAGGAGGGCCCCTGCGCGGTGGTCGCGGAGTGGGCGAGCCGTCCGCGTGGCCCGGGCCCAGGCAGCGACGGGGAGGGCGGCCCGACCGTCCAGCCGCCTGCCTGCCCGACGTGCGCCCGTCGGATGCGCTGGAGCTTCTTCGACCCGGGCGACGGGTGGGGCTGCGAGCTGTGCCCCGCCGGGGGGGCGAACAGCGGAGCCCTGCGGTGGCGCTGCAAGGGGTGCGACGTGAGCTACTGCGAGGCCTGCCGCGTCGGCTACGGCAAGCCCAAGACGCTGGCGGCAAAGGCCAGGCAGAGCGACCACGCCGAGAGGGAGGCGCCAGGCTCCAGCTCCGGCCGCGGGGGGCTCCCCAGCGCAGGAGCGGCGAGCGCGGGTGCCGAGGGGGGCCGCCCGCCGGGCGACCTCAGCTGGCCCAAGCGCGAGAGGTCGCCCAGCGTGAGCCTGGCGAGGGGCCCAGCGTGGGCGCACCGCGGTGATGCCCCCCCGGCCGCGCGCGGCGTAAGACCGGGAAGCGCGCCGGGCAGCTCCGCGCTCCCCGAGGCGGCTGGTGCGAGCGGGAGAAGAAGAGGAGGCGTGCTGCGGCTGCCGCAGCCGAGGCCGCCGCCGGCGGGGTGGGGATCCCAGCGTGGCGCGGCAAGGGCCCGGGCGACAAGAGCGGCAATGGCACCAAGGGCAAGGGCAAGCACGCCGGCACGGCTGCCAAGGGAGCCAAGGGCCGCGGCAAGGACAACAAGGGCGGCAAGGGCAACTGCTCCAGGGGCGACCAGGGCAGCCGCGCCCCGAGCGAGCGCGCCTGGGGCGGCGAGGGTAGCCGCGCCTCGGGCAGCGCGGGCCGCCGCGAGCGAGGCGGCGACGGCGGCAGCCCCCGCGGCCGCAGCGGTCGAGACGGGAACCGCAGCGGCGGCGAGGGCTGGGGCCGCCAGGGTGACGCGCCGAGGGAGCCATCCATCTAGGCGCGGCACCCACCCCCACAGGCCAGCGCCCGCGGTCCTGCGGGCTGCGGGCGGCAGGCAGGCGGGCCGCTGTGAGGCGAACCGCCACGCGGCGCCAGGCCCGTGAGTGTGAGGTTGAGTTTTGGGCGTGGCACGCACGTCGCGTTGCCACGCGGCCCCCTTTTCCCTGCGCCCTGCGCGGGCGGGGCCCCGCTTGCGCAGCGCGCCCAGTGCGCCATCGCGCCGCTTTGCTCTCTCTTTCTTTTACTTTGCGCGCTTCGCGCCCGCGCCGCGCCCGCGCTTGGGTGCGCGGGGCGCGGAAGGCCTCAAGGATGCAGGCTAGTGGCCGCGCGCGCGAGGCACTCGAGGCCTCGGGATCCGCCCTCGTGCCCCTGGCTGGGCGATCCCGCGCGCGCTGCTGCGCTTTCTCTTTCTCTTGGCCGAGCGGCCGCAGGCGTGCCAGAACGCAGGCGCGTGGGCCGTCAGGGCCCACGAGCACGCGTCGGGAGTGGGCCGTCAGGGCCCACGCCCAGGTGGAGGTGCGCGTCGCCACGCTGCCATGAGTAAAAATATTATGGCCTCGTCCCTGCCCCCTCTCTCGTCTCCTTCCTCTCCTCCCCCTCCCCTCCGTTGAGTACACGCGTATCTCGCTTAACTTGTATAGTCTGATAGGTTTGTAGGCTGCAGGTTCAGTGGGAGGGGGCGTGGGCTCAGGTAGCCATTTTGGGTCCGTAGCGTTCGGCTCGGGCCGACGCGCGGGTGCCCACCCACCCCGCTTTGCTCCCAGACGCATGCGTGGGCCGAGCGGCCGCAGGCGTGCCAGAACGCAAGCGCGTGGGCCGTCAGGGCCCACGCGCACGCGTCGGGCGTGGGCCGTCAGGGCCCACGCCCGGGTGGAGGTGCGCGTCGCCACGCTGCCATGAGTAAAAATATTCTCGCCTCGTCCCTGTCCACTCTCTCGTCTCCTTCCTCTCCTCCCCCTCCCCTCCGTTGAGTGCACGCGTATCTCACTTAACCAGGAGGAGGAGGAGGAGGAGGAGGAGGAGGAGGAGGAGGAGGAGGAGGAGGAGGAGGAGGAGGAGGAGGAGGAGGAGAAAAGGAGTAGGAAGAGGAGGAAAAAGAGGAACAGGAGGAGGAGGAGGAGGAGGAGGAGGAGGAGGAGGAGGAGGAGGAGGAGGAGGAAAAGTCCCAAGGAGTCCAGTTTCTCACGCCGCGCCGTTTCTGTGGCGGCGTCCCGGATCACGGTGAGGGCCCCGCCGGAGGGCCTCAGCGATGCAGTTCCTCCCGTCGCGACTTTCACGACGCGAGTGTGTCACATGACTGGGTCTCCAATCGAGGGCAGGGTCCAATCGGCAGGCGCGAGCGTTGCGAAGGGTGGCAGCGAGCTTCCCGCGGCTGGCGCGCGCGCGCTTGCCTTTTCCTTGCTCTTGCGGCAGTTGTCGCGCCCCCGATCTGCAATCGCAGCTCCCGAGAGAGACGTGCCGGCCATCTGATCCGCGGATCAGCATCGCTCTACAGCACCCAGCGGCAGATCTCTCGCGTTTGGCAAACAAGAAAATGTCACATGTCTGGGTCCCTCTCCCATTTCTCCTTCCCCCTTGCTTCTCTCGTTCGCTCTCTGCCCGAGTGGTGTCGGCCGCCGCTTCTGAGGCTTATGTGGCCCACAGGGAGCCAAGCCCGCCACCCTCACCGCCTTTGGTGGCGCCCCTCTCTGGCCCAACTTGTGGCCCTTTGAGGGCTGAGGCGGCTGGGGGGGGTTCCCCCTCGGGATGGCGGACCTTTCCCTCCTCTCCTCCCCTCCTCGCTCCCTCGCACGCTGTGCTTCGCGAAACGTCCAGAAATGTCTCTCCTTAGCTCGGCCTCTTTCTCGGCTCGCTGGGCCCGCCGACGCGCCCGCGGGAGCGCCCGCGCTCGGCCGGAGCGCCCGTGGGGGTTCTCGGACGCCCGTCCACTCCACTGCTCGCCTCTCCGCTCTTCTTAGGGGTCCACTTCGCTCGGGAGCTCCTGAGCGAAGTGAACCCCACCCTCCCCTTCAGAAATCGTGGGGGGTAGGGGCAGGGTTCGCATGTGGCCCCCTACTCCTGTCTCTCGTCCTTCCCGCTCCTCGGGGGTGTCCAAGAGGGGGTGATGACAAGGGGTGTGGGGGGTGGATGTCATGGCCGGGCCATGAGATCTCCCTGCATTTCGTGGCACCCTCGACTAATTTCAATGCCTCCCCTTG
>CAUYUJ010016720.1:27500-120000 GCA_963575745.1 Prorocentrum cordatum | reverse complement strand
GGAGGAGGAGGTGGAGAAAGGAAACGGGGAGGAGACGACGACGACGATGAAAATAATGATGATGATGATGATGATGATGATGATGATGATGATGATGATGATGATGATGATGATGATGATGATGATGATGAGGGTGGTGGTGGTGGTGGTGGTGTTGGTGATGATGGTGTGATGATGATGATGCTGATGATGATGATGATGAAATGATGCTGATGATGACGACGATGCCGATGACGACGATGACGATTGCAGTGACGATGCTGATGATGCTGATGCTGATGATGATGCTGATGCTGATGGTGATGATGATCATGATGATGATGTTGCGGATGATGATGGTTATGATTATGATGGCCATGATGATGCTGCTACTGATGCTGTTGATGGAGATGGTAATGATGACGATGACGATGACGACGATGATGATGCTGATGATGATGACGAGAAGGCTGCTGATGCTGTTGATGATGATGATGATGGTGACGATGCTGCTGATGATGACGATGTCGACGATGATGAAGATGATGATGACGATGATGATGATGATGATGACGATGATGCTGCCGATGCTGATGATGCTGATGCTGATGCTATGGCGATTACGATGGTGATTCGATGATGCTGATGATGATGATGATGATGATGATGATGATGATGATGATCATGACGATGAATATGATGATGATGACGATGACGATGCAGATGATGCTGCTGATGAGGGGATGAGGAGATAGTGGGGAGATGATGATGGTGATGAGGAGGATAAGCATGATGATGATAACGACCACAAGTTTGATGACTATGGTGATGACTATGATGATGATGAAGACGATGACGATGATGCTGATGCTGATGCTGATGATGGTGACAGTGATGACGACGCTAGTGATGATGCTGATGATGATTCTGGCGATCATGATGATCATGATGCTGTTGTCGACGATGATGGTGATAATGATGATGATGCTGGTGCTAATAATGATGATGATGCTGATGATGATGATGATGATGATGATGATGATGATGATGATGATGATGACGCTCATGCGGACGAAGATGGCCATGACGATGACGATGACGATGGCTATTTTCGATCAGGGGATGTCGCTGGCGATGCTGATGCTGCTGCTGATGATGCTGATGATGATGCTGATGCTGAGCATGATGATGTTGATGACGATGGTGATGCTGATGCTGATGTTGATGCTGATGACGATGAGGACGATGCTGATGATGATCATGATGCTGATGATGCTGATGATGCTGATGATGATGCTGATGATGATGCTGATGATGATGAATGCTGATGATGAGTATGATGATGACGATGGCGTTGGTGGTGATGATCACGATGGTGCTGATGATGATGCTGACGATGATGATGATGATGATGATGATGCTGATGATGATCATGATGATGATGATGATGATGATGATGGTGATGGTGATGATGATGATGATGATGATGATGATGATGATGATGATGATGGTGATTATTCTGTTGCTGATGACTATCATGATGATGCTGATGCTGATCCTGGCGATGATGATGCTGATGATGACGGCGATGACGATGGCGATGGCGATGGCGATGGTGACATTGACGATGAGAAGAACGAGGCGAATGAGGAGGAGGAGGACGAGGTGTATGAGGAGGTGTGGCAGGACTAGGCGGTGGAGGAGCAGGGGGAGGGAGATCAGATGATGCTGAGAATGAAGAAGGTGAATATGATGATGTTGATTCTGATCATGATGACGATGATGATGATGATGATGATGATGATGATGATGATGATTACAACGATGATGACTATGATGACGATGACGATGATGATGATGCTGATCATGCTGATGACGATAGTGGTGGTGATGATGACGTTGACGATGACGGTGATGATGATTCTGATGATGATGATGATCACGATGATGCTGATGATGACGATGATGATGATGATGATGATGATGATGATGATGGCGATGACGATGACAATGGCGATGGTGACGAAGGCGATGCTGTGAGGATCCTGCAAGCGACGCTGGCGATGACGACGATGTCGATGACGAGACGAGGCGTCCAAGGAGGAGGGGGAGGGAGATGACATGATGCTGCTGACCATGGTGATATTGTGATGACGGCGATGCTGAGGCTGATGATGATGCTGATGCTGATGAAGATGATGCTGCTGATGAACATGATGGTGGCCATGACGATGGGGCTGATACTTACGATGACGATGACGACTGCGATGCTGATAAAGACGGCACCGGTGACGGTGATGTCTATGATGATGAGATGATGATGATTCTGATGCTGTAGATGGTGATGATGATGATGATGATGATGGCGATTCTGATGATGATGTCGATAACGATGCTGATGATGCTGCTGCTGGTGCTGCTGTTGATGCTGATGATGGCGACGTTGCTGATTATAAGGATGATGCTGCTGCCGATGATGATGATGAGGCGATGGGGGCTGATGTGGAGATTGTGCTCACGATGGTGATGACGATGATGCTGATGATGCTAATGATGATGCGATTGTGCTGATGCTGATGATGATGCTGATGATGATGCCGCAGACGCCGATGCTGATGATGATGCTGATGATGCTGACGATGATGATGAGGAGGAGGAGGAGGATACGCTGAGGATGATGATGATGCCGCTGACGATGATGCGGATGCTGCTGATGATGGTGATGAGGATGGCGATAGTGATGGTATTGCTGCTGCTGATGATGATGAGTATGATGCTGTGGATTCGTGATGCTGATGATGATGATGCTGATAATGATGATGATAACGATGACGATGACGATGACGATGGTGGTTATGATGATGATGATGACGACGCTGATGACGATGATGAGGGTTGTGATGACGATGATGATGATGCTGATGATGATGATGATGACGATAGTGGTTGTGATGATTTGACGATGATGATGATGATCAGGATGAGGATGCTGAGGATGCGTATGAGGTCGATGATGAGGATGCGTATGAGGAGAGTCTGATGATGAGGATGCTGATGACGATGATGATGACGGCGACGACAATGATGATAATGATGTTGATGATGATGATGATGTTGATGATGATGCTGATGGTTATGCCGATGGTGATGCTGATGATGATGATGATGATGATGATGATGATGATGATGATGATGATGATGATGATGAAACTGGTCATGATGATGGTGCTGATGCTGAGGCTGATGCTGCTTCGGATGCTGATGATGGTGATGATGATGCTGATGTTGTTGATAATGCTGATGATGATGGTGGTGGTGATGATGATGACGATGCGTATGGGGGGATTATGATGATGAGGGTGATGATGATGACGACGTCGATGATGAGGATGATGACGATGCTGCTGATGATGATGCTGATGATTAGGATGATGATGGTGATGATGATAGTGATGATGCTGATGCTGGTGCTGATACTGAGGCTGATTATGTTGCGGATGATGATGATGATGATGATGATGATGATGATGATGATGATGATGATGATGATGATGTTGTTGGCGATGGTATTGACGTTGTTTCTGATGTTGATGATGCTGCTATTGTTGATGATGATGGTGATGATTGTGATGATCATGATGGTGGTGGTGATGATGCTGATGATCATGCTGATGCTGATGCTGATGCTGAAACAGATGCTGATAATGTCAGCGATGACAACGATGATGACGATGCCAGCGACGACGCCGATAATGAGGAGCATCAGGAGAAAGGAGGAGGAGGAGTCAGGAGTCAGGAGTGCCAGGACGAAGTCCAAAGATGAGTCTCTTATCGGGTGAGCATGCACCATACACACGCGCGCACCCACGCACACACGAGGCAAGACAAACCAATTCTTGACGCTTCGCGTATCCCCACCAGTGCGTGCATTCGGTGCCCTTTCACCCGTTGGGTCTGGGCCGATACGTCTTGGTGTGGTTGTCTTTTCGGAACATGGATGCACCTTGATGTCGCTGACGCCGCGGCTCGCTGCCGCCGGTGGGATCCTCGCTGGACCTACCACCCCGACCTCTGTGTTCGACAGGCTGGGGCTGGCGTCTTCGGCCGTTCCCTTGTTCGCTCTTGGACGTTGGAACGTTTTCGCGCCATTTTGGCCGCGATTGGTGGTCTCGGTGCCTACCTCAGGCCTGTTGGACGCACCTGCATGCCCGTTCAGGGGCTGTCATGGCACCTGGACTGCTTCGTCTTCCCTGGACGCTGTCGTGAGCCGCCTGATCCGCGGCCCTGCGCGCGTTAGGTAATTTAGTCGCGTCCGCGGCCCGTTCGCGACCTTCCGCCGCTGGCGCTTCCGCCTGCGGCTCTAAAAAAAAAGTATCCCCACCAGCTCCGTAGCCCCCCTGGCTCAAGCCGTCACTGGGCCCTGGCCCCTCGGCCGGGTCTCCCAGCCCAAGGGGGTATCCCCTAGGAGTTTGCGGGCCGCGCGCTTCCCCCGGGCCGCGCTTCGGCCATATCAGACTCCCTGGATTACACCTCCCCCAGCGGCGCGGCGCGGCAGCCAGCCTGCCAGGTCAGGCTTAGCATGGATGGGAACCCGATCGGTGACAGATCTAGGATCCCTGGGAACCCTGCGGGTGAAGATGGAAGCCCAGTCGAGGGCCAGGGGGCCCACGTACTGGCTGGTTCAAGCCCTCCTCCATCCTTCCAGGGCAGCCGTCGCCCCTCGCTCCTTGGGACCCTCCGGGCTCGATCGGTCCGATCGCGTCCGAGGATCCCTTGATCGCACCCGTCAACTCAGCAGACACACGAGAACAATCGGCCTTCAGCCGGACGGAAGTTGAGGGTGCCACGGTGAGCGCCGCGAGACACAGTGACACTGCGACCTTCAGTCGCTTCCGTGGGTTTGATGTTGACAGCAATGACTCTTTCCCGCCAGATCTGTTCCCCTCCCTTACCCCGACGCTTCCTCTGCCCTTGGCTGGGCGTCCAATCTCCTTCTCTCCTGGCGGTGAAAGGCAGGGCTGGATCGCGCGCGGCGATGCCAGGACCACGGGGGGCCTTGGCCTCATTCCTGATGAAGAGCATCCCCCGAGAGGCTCAGGCCCATTTGGGCCGCGCAGGAGCTCCCGCCAGAGAGGCGCTCTCGAAGATCGGCCCAGGAGCTTGACCGACGAGGGTGGATGGCCTATGCTTGAGGCTGCCCAGGGGGTGACTGCGGTGATGATGGGTGGGTGGACAGACCGCCGTCCGCTCACGTCCCCGATCCACATCCCATTGGCTCACGCCCCCACTCCGCCGACCGCCCTCCCTTGGACGCTTCAATACAGAGAGGAGCAGCCTTCAGCTGCGAAGGGGCCGATCATTTGACCGTGGAGGCCGTCGTCCCGGTCGCGCAGCCGACCCCTCCCACTGATGTGAGCCGACGTCAAGACGGCTCCCGCTTTCCGCCCGCCGCCTCCCCCGGGCACGACAGTGTTGTACACGCAGAAGACGGGCCTTCAGCCCGGGGAGCGCCGTGCGAGACAGCAGGAGTGGACGAGCCTGTAGCTCGGGATTCTTTAAATGGACAGATGGGCGTTGACGGCGGCACGGCTGCCAATCAGCTCCCTGGCCACCCCTGTAATCCCGATGACTCCCGTCCTTCATCCGCCTCCCATGCTGACTGTCACAGACGGGGCGAGCCTTCAGCTCGGGAGTCACAGGCGGGACGAGCCTTCAGCTCGAGTCTCCAAGGCGTATCTGAAAGTTACAGAAGGGACGAGCCTTCAGCTCGAGAACCAGAGACGATGCCCATGGATGCCGAGAGCGCCGCAGAGACTGTGGCCATGAGTGGCGGCGGCATATAGCCCCCAGCCATCCCTGGTGAAGCAGCTCAGGGCCTCCCTCAGCAGGCGGGCTCCCAGGCCAGCGGCGGGCGTACGGCCGACACCGCTGACGTAGTCATGGAAGCGCCAGGCTCCGCAACGGGGCCGACCCAGAGAGGGCGCGTCGAGGATGGTGCGGCTGGCACAGCCGGCGCTACAGGCGATCTAGGTGGCTGCCGCCATGACACCGCCGCTCCCCTCCCTGGAGACATGGGCGCCACGACGGCAGTAGCGCCCAGCCCCCATGTCGTTGACCTCACCGATGGGACTGGCCTTCAGCCAGGAAGAAATGAGCAGGAAACGGTTGGGGTGGACGCGACGAGCATATTGAATGCTGCGCTCGGCAGGGGCTACAGAGCGGCGCGTCTCGCTACAGACAGCGCCGAAACGAACGGCCACGGCCAATCCCCCCTGGTAGCGACGACGGCTGTATCCACGGGTCGACCCCGCACGTCCGACGCCAGCAGGGTCCCATCTGACCCTGCCCGATCTGATCGATCGCATCGGACCTCCGATCGTCGTCGCTGGACCGCCCTGCGTCTCCCTCTCCTCGCCTACCCGCCCCCCCCCCATCCACTCCTCTCCTGACCCCCCCCCTGGGTTAGAACATCCAGGCGCCATTCCAGGCGGTAGTGGCCATGGCCGCGAAGACCCGTCCCAAGGGGCGGGCCGTGGGCCCCTCATCAGGACTGCCTACGGTTCTCCGTTCGTGTTGAGGCGTGCGGCTCCCAGAACGCCCAGCACGCCCATCCCACTCCCTTTCCCTTCTCCAGACCTAACCCTGGAGGAGGAACTTCGGATGGCGAGCCAGGATGCCCCCACTGGCGCGGAGGATGGCACCAGCCAGGCCCATAGAGGGTGCAGTACGCAACCGACCTGCATGCTCGATGCATGGGCGCCACCGGACACGCGAATGCAGACTGGGCAGTCAGTCGAGAGACTACTGGACCCATGCGTGGGCCGCGCGTTGCTGACCCTAGGGTCACGGGCAGGGGGGGCACCATGAATGCCCTCCGTCGCCACCTAGTGCGCATTGACGGCCCCTGGCGTGAAATCCCCGACCGAGGGGCACCTAGAACCGCCGACCAAACCAGTGACCTGGAGATCCTCGCCCACCACGCGTGGAGGGGGCATCGCCCTGGTCATCCTGGTATACGGGAAGGCAGCCCCCTGCGAGCGGTCCCAAACGACGCTCTCCTCCCCGGGTTCGGATCTCAGCGAGCCACCTCGGCGCCAGCCCTCGCCATCATGGACCTCTCCTGGCTGGTCTGGTCAGTCACAGGCGGAGACCACGAAGGACGCTTAGGGGGTGCTCAACCTGGTCCGACGCAGGTGCTAGCCTTCCGCTTCGCGAGTGTCACTCATGACCCCTGTGTAAGGCTGGAAAGACTGGGCGCGGACGATCCCTCCGCGGTGGAAATGCAACTAGCACGTCTCGGGTGCGCCGTCATGACGACCGCAGCGCACCATTGCGACATCGGGATGGAGCCTCCGAGTGGATACGACACGGACAACATGCTCTCGCCCACCAGGCCTCCCCGTGATGCTGTGCCACTGCACAGCAGCGGCCCCAACCGGCCAGGCGGCGCCCAAGACCCCATGGACGACGAGGCCAGGGCGTACGCGTACAGAGTCCTAATCCACAAGCGCAGGCAAAACATAGCTCACTTTCCGGACCACAGGGACATCAGAGATTGGGCCACCAGCAGGGGCAATCTCGAACGGGTTTTTGACGACTTACATTCGAAACAACAATCAGGTAGAGGCCCCGTGCCATGGGCAGAGCCAGCTCTAACAGGAGTAACGGCCAGCACAACTGGCATCCCCGGGGTGCCGATCCAAGGTGGCGACAGAAATGACAATGCGTGGCCCTGGTCCACCACGGCGCACCGCCTGCTGCTACGGGGTTTCTTTTGCCCGACTCAACGGTGCGACTTCTGCGGATCGTGGATGCTTCGAGGCCCGGTGGGCCGACATTGCATCACCTGCCAGAGGTTGGCCAACCCGTGGAGCTACAGCGAAGGCGAGCAGCAGTCGGGCGACCCCCACCAGGTTCACCCCCGCGCGGAAACGGGCCAGCCACTCAACAGGCACGCCCTCGACCTCCTTGATAGCACCCTGCAACTTCAGCTGGTCAGGGCAGGCATGCGATGCGCCCCGATCGCAGAGCATCTCTACTTTCCAGCTCAGCCGGGCCCCACGGATTTTACCCCGACCTGGCTCGTGGGCGAGCTTCTGGGAGCCTGGGGGCACATGGCGCCCCAGCCCGACACCTGGGCCAACAGCGGCTTCATCGACAGAGCGGACCTTGGAGATGAGATGCAACTGCGCCCAGCAGTGGCCACCCTTGCGCTGCTTTGCTCCGCGCCAGAGTCCTGGGCCCTTGAGGCCTGCTCAGGAGTACGCCGAGTCCTTAGGACGTGCCCCGATGGGCGGCTTGGCGGAGCTCTGTCGCGAAGATCCAATCGCGCACCCACCACCGCACTGGAAGGGGTCCCCCAATGAACAGGCCAACCACGACGATCACCATAGGGCCGAACACATTCGTGGACCTGGATGATCTGAGCTGGCTGAACAACACCATTGGCGGCGACTACCTCGACCAGGCAATTGGCGATGCCCGAAACGACGTAGACCTGAGTAGGCGCTGGTGGCACGCCAGAGACAGCCCCCGCGCTCAGGCAACTGAGGTCATGAGAGGTGCGCTACAGGCCGCAGCCCGCGCCGATTGGCGCCCGCTACATGCCCAAATAGGACAGGGACCCCCCCCAGGGAAACCTCGTTACAGATGCCGTCATCCGACGCTTAGGTGCAGACAGCTGGGCTCGAGATCACGCATGTACGGACCGACCCAGTGGCGGAGGCACTCCCATGGACGCGGGCGGCCCCAGGGGTGGCGGAAGAAGCTCTAGTAGCGGAAGTGGAAGCAGAGGAACAGCCCTATATAGGTCTCCCCCTGATCCCGTGCAAGGCCTCTCACCCGCTGAACTAGCCCAGCGCGGAGCTTTCGTCGACGAGGTCCACCGAATCAGGAGAATGGTGGCCAGTAACACCGTCGCCCCAGGCATGCAGTGGGGCCAGATCCTGGTTCCTTTCATCTGGGGCACTTCCACGAGCAGGGGTCGCATCGTTCTCGAGCAGGCGTTTAGGTCCACCAGTATCAATATCAACATCATCGACCGGGCAGCCACATGGTGGAGAGCGCGAGGCGTCCTGTCGTATAGGGGCGCCCAGGTAGTCTTTGCTGCAGAGGCAGACGCCTTCTCCAGGGCCGTTGGGTCCACATTTGATGCGCCCGAAGCGGGCAGTTATATCGCGCCACGGCTTCAGGAATGGATGATGGAGCACCTAGACGCGAGTGGCTCCCTCCAGTCCGCCATCTTGTCAGGGGATCGGCAGGCAGTCGAAGCGGGAGCGAGGGCGCGAGCGGAGCGGGCCAGGGCCGAACAGAGAACGAATCTGAGGAACCAAGGACCGATGCACGTAGGAAGGGCGCAGCGTGGAGCAGAGGCCGCGGCGGCGGATGCTGCGAGCACGACCGCTCCCTGGCACGCAGACATACGACAACTGCTCAATCGGGCGCAAGGTGCTCTCCCCCAGGGTAGACTACCACCAGGCAGCACGAGAGAGGAGCACCTGGACAGGCTCATCCGCGCGCTAGACGCCAGGCAGCGAGATGAAGAAGGCGCAGGCAGGGGCACCATGCCCGCCCCCGAAGGAAGGACCTCCGTCAACGGCGATCAGCCGCAGTGCCTCGCACAGAGCATGCTGCTAGACCACAGAGCCAATGGTCAACCAGGCTCCTGGATCTCTAAAGCCCTGTGGCTCTGCCTGGCCCCGCATTACTTCCCTCTCCAGAGGCCAGTGCTGACGGTGCGAGTGCTGGACTCCCGGCCCTACGACGTACTCTATCGGTGGATGGCGAGAGCTGAAATGCACACACCGGAAGACGTGGTCACCTGCCTCAACAGAGAGGTGCCAGGGGCCAATCTGACGCCATACTCCGACCTCAGCAACTTGCAAATCCAGGCCGTCATCAGTCACCTAGGCGAGGAGGCCTGTCTGACGCATCTTGAGGCGAGCGTCTCCGCCAGAGCCCTCATCGAGAGCCTGGGAGACGGCCTTGCCCGGATCGGCCAGCCCCCTGGGGACGACGCCAGACTCCCCCCAGAGAACATGGATGCCGTAGAGGTCCCCTCCTGGGATCTCGAGGAAGGCATTCCCTTATGCATGATCTGCAGCGAGGACATTCTGGGTACCGCGGAAGTCCTTTTGCCATGCGGCCATTTGTTCCATGGTGAGTGTCTGAGTCAGCGGAGAGTGAGCCAGCCGACCCAGGCCCATGCCTATGGAAGATGCTTCCCACTAAACTGCCGCAGCTGCCGTTCGAACGACAGGGGTAGTATCATCGCAAGACTGCCCGGACGAGTCTTTGACGCCGACGCCGCTGCTGTTGCGGTGCCGCCAGACCTGCTGCAATTACGGGACGGTGCCTTAGCCCCGCTACAGCCGTTCCTGGGCCTACACGAGCTAGCCGAAGCGGTCAGGCAGGTGGCCCCAGATCTTGACTGCCTCAGAGCACGGACGCTGGCAATTCGACGGCCCCACACGTATGTCACGCTTGCCGACATGCGCAGGATTCACGAGCATGTGAGCGAGAGGAGAACCGCGCAGGAGATGGAACAAGCCCCAATGGATGTGGATGGAACACCACCCGAGGGCGGAGCCGGCCCGGACCATGACGATACGCAGGACAGCTCACAAAGCCCTGGATCCTCACCACCAGCAGGACCTCCCGGTCCCACCAGCAGGGCTGACAGGATACGACAAACTCCGCGGATCACATTTGGAAGATGGGCCCTGCTTCTCGGACGGAATCCCCCTGAGGACGAGCTCAGGAAGAGAGGGCCACTGCATGTCCCCGTGAGCCTACTGACCACGGCAGTGCGAGAGATTGGAGCCGATCTGGTGGGCTCCAGAACGTCGTACGTTGGTGATCGAGTCGCCGATGAAACTGGGGTCACCTTTGCCCTCGCCGGCCCTGATGCGTGGGAACAGATCAAAGCCCTGGTCACGGAGCGCAGAGGTCAGGCCCCTGGAAGCTCCGTCCCAACGATCTTCATGGTAGATGCACAAGCCTCACAGATGGACTCCGCATTGGCGGCAGCCTCTTCCGCGGGAGGTCCATGCTGTGTCCTTTCCCTGGCCACCGAGGGAGTGCCATCCCCTGGAGGGCCGGACCCTATCGAGCTTGCGACCCTGGCGAACGCACAGTGGGGGTTCAGAGCGACCAGCAAGATCACCCACCTTGTTCCGATCGGCTACCCCTATCGAACCGGCAAGCCCAGCCCGCCGATGCAGCAACTGTTCGCGGCGCAGTTCGACATAGCAGGCAGGGCACTTCGCACGATTCTCCCCCCGTCTATAGTTGTACACTGGGGAGGGGGATCTGGAGACACCTCCGACGCTCTCCATGTTCAAACCCCTGAAAGCGGCAACGACGGCGTCGTCGCGCAGATCATCGGGTGGAAGGAGGAGCTGAGACAATCCAGTAACGGTAGAATCACAGCCGAATGGGTTACCACGGGAGTGCAGTTCCCTCGGGACGAGCTCCTAAGGTACCAAGGGCTCGAGATGCTCTTCCATCATGTACTTCGCTGTCGGACAGCGAGACCCATGACCGGAAGCGACGGCCTCCGTGCCCCCCTGGACAACCTGCAGGCGGCAGCGCAAATCACCACGCTGGCCCACTCCACGGCGTGCATTTGGAGAGCCCATGAGACGAGCGACTCAGTGCACATTCCAGTCCCCCCTAGAGCAGTGTGCCTGGCGCATGCCATAGCTTCGGCGACAGCCGGGGCCATGGGACACAGAGTATGTATATGTGGAACAGGGTTGCTTCTTCTTGCTACCCCTGAAAGGATCGCTGCCCCTGTCCTGCGGCACCTTCGCGACGAGCTCCCGCGTATATTTGGAGAAGAGTCCTCCGTGCCAGCCCTGGGACCGCGCCGAATCCTCCTGGAAGGACCCTGGAACGGGGGGCCCACCTTTGTGCGCCTCTCCGACCCCGAGGACGGCTTCCACCTACGATGGAACCTGGCTGACATGGGGCAAACACGGCCTGCTGACGTCATGCAAGCCGTAGAGGCCACCACTGGACCCGACACTGTCGAGCAAGTTTCCACCGTGTATGCCTGGTTTCCCGACGTCTCGGACTATAGGTGCATGACGCAAGTCCGGGCGCCAGCTGCATCGTGGTCGGCGCCCAAACGTTCAGGATCTTTCCCGCGACACCGAGCAGAGATCCCATGCGCAGAGCTGCCGCCGTCTCCAGAGAACAGCAGGAGCACGTGGACGCGCTGGCCAGATCCTCCGTCCGACAAGCTCGCAGGCGTGCCATGCAGCCCCAAATTCTCGAAATCACCACTATGGATAGGCACCGCGCCCAACTGGGAGGAGTGCACCTACGCAGTATGCGCCCTGACGCTTGGCTCCCTGGACACATCGCTCTTCGACTCTACTCGGCGGCAGTGGGCTCAGCGAACGCTCAGATACTAACTCGACTCTGGCCGCTACCTGCCGGCCCGAACGGAGCGTCGCACCCAGCCAACACCAGGGCCGCCCCACCTGCCCTCACAGACGACTGGCTACGAGACAATGCCAGGGCCATGAGCAGGAGTGCTCCTAACACGCTACCCAGCGAGTACTTCGGAGAAGGCTTACGGGACTATGAGACTGTTCTCCAGCCGGGGGAGTACCTCCTTGCGGCAGTTGTGGCTGGGGGAGCAGTGGGGCTTACCACTAGCGGCGAGGCAGGACTCCTCTTCACCACGGTTCCCACCTGGGTGACGATACTCCTCCCCGCCGATGCAGACATCAGAGCGGCCACAAGAGGCGCAGACAGACCACGAGCCAGGTTGAAGCTCCAGCTGGCCGCCGGCACAATCCACGTCGCGCGACTGGACTCCGCGCCCGCGGTGACCCCATCCCCCGCCTCCCTGGGGCTGCAGGTCAACGTACCCAGCCAGCAACCTCTCCCCAGACGCACCACCGCCTCTCTTAACCCACTCCCTGGTCCAGCCAGACCTACCCACTTCCCAGAGCTTGCTGAGGTCCTTAGTAGCACATGCAGACCCCCGGGTGACCTAGTACGAGCAGACGAGGAACGAGGATGCATTAGGGATCGCGCGAGGCATGCTGGGCAGGTTTGTCGCAGTTGTCCCTGAGCAACTGGTCCACGACATGGCCCGAGGTGTGCAGCGCCGGATCGCGCTCGAAATTCGCAGGCAACTGGAAGGCCGGCCCATACAGAGATACAACTGGGACATGTTCGCTGCCATTTGGATCCTGCAGCTTGCCAATCCGAGGAACCTGGACCGTGACCACGTGTGTCAACTCAGTCGTGAGCTCGGGATCCGAGAGGAAGCCAGAAGACAGCTCCCGTTCACACAATGGCTCGCGCCCGAACCTGACGCCACATACTCGGCACACCAGCCATGGCTCGAAGTCCCTGGATCGAGAGGAGCCGAAGTGGACGCTGCCACTTCACATCCCATCCCAGAAGATGTCACCGCCGCCCTGGACGCCCTGACCAACAGGCTCTCCGACCTCCACTGGGAAGAACGGCAGCGCCACGATCCTGGCAGAGTGACTCGAGGACGGAGAGGAGGCTCACAGGCGGCCAGGACCGCGGATGCGGGAGACAGGCACGTCGGCCCCCCAGGCGCTGGCGGTCGCAGAAGTCGCAGCCGAGTAAACCCCGCGGCCGCCGCAGCAGGAACGCAAGCCAGCGCCGAGAGTTCACCAGCTGCCCCAAGCCCAGGATCGACAGCGCTCCCCGCAGGCCCCACGGCGGCGACAGCGCCACCAGAGCAGGCGGGCGCAGGCCCTTTGGCGATTGGCCAGCAAACCAGCAGAGACGCTACCGGGGCTGAAGGCAGCCGGGCTGCAGAGGCAAGTGGGGCACAACCACAGGCAACGGCGCCAGCGCCAGGCGTGGCTGCGGTACCACCATCCCTGGGCGGCACGCCAGGAGGAGACGGAGCGGTGGACAGCGGCGGAAGCTGCGGAGGTAACACCGGGCAAGTGCCCCCGCAGGGGACCCCAGTGAATCCTGCGCCACCTAGCGGGGTAGCGGGACAGATCCAGGCACCTCCAGCCGAAGGGGGGGGGAGCCCTGGGAGTGCAGGTGGCCCCGTGCCGGCGGACGCCCCCGCCGCGCCGGCAGGAGAGAACCGTGCGGACACTTCGGGCAGTCCCGAGACCGCCATTGCCACAGATTCCCCCAGAAGTGATCCGACCTCCCCAACAGTCGCGCGAGCGAGCCCGGAGCAGCCCACAGCAGGAAGCGGGAGCGCCGCGGCGCCAGAGGCTGCCATGAGCAGGCGAAGCACACCAGAAGCCACCAGGACAGCGGGCAGGAGGAGAGAGGGATCCCTGACAACCGTTCCTCCACAGGCCTCAACGGACCCGCCCCCGGCCCAGGCCAGAAGACCGCCTCCCGGCACGGTGGAAGGATGCAGTAGCGACCCCCTTGGTCGAGGAGACACCCCAAGAAACGGGCTAGAGCTCCCGCCGTGCATGGATTCGGATTGGCGGCGAGAGTACGAGGCAATGGCGCACACGTTGAGACAAGCGCAAACCCAAGCCACAGATGGCACGGGCAGTCCTCCCACCGCGGAAGAGTGGAATCGGGTGCTGAGCACGATAGCGTGGGCCGCCGCGATACCGCAACTTGACAAAACTGCGCGGGACCTGCATGAAGAACTTGGCATGTGAATGAGAATACCAGACGCCTTCAGCGCCTATTGGAGCACCTATCCTCCCCCTGGGACGCGCAACCCCATGGGTAGAAGAATACACACACGCTTTGCGTCGCTAACGGCGGACGCGGCTTGTGCCCAACTCCGACAGCTCGCAGGCAGCCCAGCGGCGCGCTCGGACAGCGTACTGGCTCCCGATGCCCCCTTCCAGGACCTCACACCTGGTATGCTCCGCACCATCCTGCGTGCGGGCGCTGGCTCCCCATGCTCCGACGACAGAGACCAGGTCTTACGGGAAACGGTAGAGGCTTCCGCAAGGAACCTCCGCATCACTGAAAACACTGCCCGTCGTGCCAGCACGCCCAGACCCGCGCGCGCAACGGCTGCAACTGGCGAAAGCACAGCAGAGACCGCCGCAGCTGGGCGTGGTCGAACTAGAAGCGCGGCCGGACCACGGCGGCCCAGCACCAGTGCTCAGCCGCGCAGCACTGCTGCTGCCAGGGCACGCAGAAGCCCTTCCCGCCGAGCTCCCCCGGGGACGAGAAACGAGGTGCAGCGGACGACCCCGCAGGGCACCCCGCGAGCCAGAGCAGGAGGCTACACCAGCAGAGAAAGATCCACCAGGCCAGGCACCAGAACACCCAACACTAGGTCCCTTATCGATCTGGGAGAGCACCAGCCGCCGAGCAGCCGAGGGCGCTCCCCCCGCTGGTGCAGGCCGCGGCACCGCCAGACAGGCATCGGGGCTAGCAAGTGCAGAGGACGGCCAAACACGCAGAGCGCGGCCCCGACCAGCGGGATTCACACCAGACGAGGCCACCGCGGCCCCCCAGCCCGCTGACGTGCTCCAACAGGTTTGGGAGCGCCACAGGGATGAACGAACGGGTCTCTCCCCAGTTGCCCCTGCAGACACTACGCTGGCGGCGTATCAGATTGCAGGCTTGGCTAACACGCAGATCATCGGCACGCTCCGGACCCTTCAGCAGGACGGCCTAGTCTCCCTCTGCCCCACTGACGACGCCTGGGATATCTCGGGACACCTCAGGCTCGATACAAGTGTCGGCCCTGGACAAGACGACGACTGGACACTCGATTTCACGCAGCAGGCGAGAGCTCGAGTTGTAGACCCGAGACCGAACCCACGTGCGGACACAGGCCCAAGCCTCCACCTGGTCTCACTCTTCGACGGATGGGGACTGGCAAGACTCGCGATCGGAGACCTCAAGGCGAAGGTCGCCACCGTTCCACGCTTCAGGTCTTCCACCTTTATCGAAATTAACGAAGAAGCCGCTTCTCGCGTGGAGAGGCGCTGGGGCCGCGACAATGCTGCACTCCTTGACGGAGGTCCTCCACGCGAGAGGCTGGGGGTAGACGTCTGGGACCTGCTGAGGGGAGAAGAAATCAGAATTCCTGGGCCTGTCACCTGAGAACCCTCGACCCTGGAAGCCTCCTCGTCACCATTGCCGGATTTCCGTGCGCGAACCTGTCCTCAGCGAGCCAACACGGAGGATTAGATGGGCTAGCCGGTTCCCAGTCGGTGCACTTCTTCGTCGTCCCGCTCCTTTGGTGCGGCCGGACATCCGCGTGCTAGTGTGCTGCGGAGACGTAGCCACGATGCAAGCGGCGCACAAGCAGGCGATGTGCACAGCCCTGGGAGAGATGCCGCTCGACTGGGCGGTGCGCCTCGATGCCGCCTCCTCGGTGGCTAGCCCAAGAGACCGCCTCTGGATCAGCAGTTGTCCCCCCGCCGAAGACACCATTACGTATCCCAGACTCCCGAGTCCCTGGGAAAGACGGTGGACATACCGCCCAGGCGGACGCATCCCCACGTGGACCCAGTCCAGAGCTCCAGCGAGTGCCCCTGAAGCCATAGTCCCGAGCAGCTACCAGACGCACCCGTTGTGCCTCGTGTGCAGCGAAGACAACAGCTACAGGTGGCTCCTCCGCACTCTCACCGACACCAGCAATGGCATTAAGAACATACTCGCTGAGACAGGAGCCGAGCAGCGCTTCCAGGGGTGCACTGAGGGGCTGGCACTCGTCTTTCAAGGCAGAGAGCGGGAAAGCCTTGCCAGCGAAGGAAAGGTCAAGGCCTGGGCAGGATGGCTGCTTGCTCACGGAAGGGAGCATGGACTCCGAGTCCCCTCCCCCGAGGAACGTGCTCGAGCAGTGGGACTGGGGTCCTACTACCGGTCCTTAGCCATCAGGGGGATAATGCTTTGCGACGCCGTAGGCATCCACTTCGACCCCAGGTGCCTCCAACGTAGACTTGTGTCTGCCATCCTAGCATGGGGCCGGGGCGAACCCATGCCTGGACAGCAGCGCACAGCGCCGACCGAGAGGCGCGTGTGGGCCGCATGGAGGCAGGCGCGCAGCTTCGCGGGCAGAAACTGCCCATGGGCACCCCTCGCGGAAACCCCTTTTCCAGACGACATACGACGAACAATGCAGCGGCAGCAGCACTTCCCGCCCGGACCGCCGTTCCCCTAGGCTCGCCTGAGGACCCAGGGTCGCTATATCGCGCCCTCGGGCCCCCCCCGACCACGAACCTCGTGCCGGGGGCGAGAACTAGAGCGTGGCAAGCTGCCTGCTCATCCCTGGGTCGTGCCCTAGCACCGCACTGCAACTATACCGTCAGGCGGCCACGGTCCCTCTGGGCCTACCTGAGCGCCACCGCCTGGGCCAATCCCACATGGGCGGACATGTGTGGGGACCGGTCTCTACGGAGCCTTGTCGACGCAATAGCTAGTGCCACACAGCGCGGTGCGCTTAAACTTGGCTGCTGGAACGTCAGATACCTCAAGAGTACGACAGCACACAAGAACATGATCAAGCACGCTTTTCTGACGCAGCTGACCACCAACGGGAGAATTGGGCTCGTTCAGGAGACCCACTGGACTGACAATGAAGCGGCGGTCTGGTCCACCATGTTCCATGCTCGCACGCTTATAGCATCGCCTGCCTACATAGGACCGGCCGGATGCCGCGCCGGCGGGGTGGCGATCCTCATCCCGCACGGTGTTGCGCTTATTCGTTCCGAGGATCTTGTCCCTGGGTGCGCCGTTGCTGCCACGATTAGACAAGGTGAAAACGTCTACCGCCTGGTGTCGGCGTATCTCCCTCCGTCTAGGAAGACCGAAACCATAGATGCCATCCGCCAGGCCATCGAGAGATGGGATGACACCCCCACCTACTGGGGCGGTGACGTGAACATACAGGTTGACAACCCCAGGGAAGGCGAAACCGACGATGCCGCGGCTATCACCGATCTGCTCGCCCAGACAGGATCTTGCATCTGCCACTGCGACGGCCCCGCGAGGGTCGACGCAGACAACGAGTCGCAAATTGATATCGTCGCTTGTCCTTGCCGACAGCTTGGGGCATATGGAGTCAGGAAGGCATGGAAACCGTCCGTTTCGGACCACGCCATCATGTACCTGGGACCTCAGGGCGCCCCCAGAACACGCAGAGACAACACCGTGCGGGCTGGTGACCTGCGCCTTCTGCCGGACGAGGCGCGCGCAGAGCTAAGAGCCATCTACACGTTCCTCGAGCGTGCCTTCGGACTGCCCGACATTGACCTGACCGGGCTCCTGCAGCCCGCCGACTGGGTCCGCCCGGCGGCCCCGGGCCAATTCCCAGCGAGACGCAGGGACAACGACGATGGTGAAGGAGAAATGGAGCAGGAGCCTTCAGCTCCGCCTCCGCCCCCCCCCCAGGTTGACGACCGCGCTGTCCCCTTCTTTCCTGCACTACTCACTCTTGGTTGTCACGCCATGTCGGCGGCCATCCAGGACTGGTGGAGGAAGTGGCGCAGGAACAAGACCAACCGCTCTCCGGGTACTCTCCTCGCTGCAGCGGCGAGATCCGAATCCAGCACGCGCCCTGTGGGGGTACTTGCGGCCTGGCTAGCCGAGTACGATTGGGGCGGCAACGACCTGACCCCCCAACAGGCCGCCACCTGGTTGAGAAAGTGGGGCAATGACACTGCTCAGAGTTGGAGGGTGAAAGAGGGGGTCTGCAACAGGGGGTCTTCAATGGGGGCTGAATGGCCCATGTATGCTCAATGTATCGCTCATGTATGTGATCGGGTACGATTGGCATCCAATGCTGGCGGTCATTGGTGGCCAATCATTCGTGCCCGCGCGTTGCCCGCGCGGGCGCACGCGCCGTCCATCCATTATCGTTCATGCGTGCGGGCGTTCTTGCATATTGCGCGTGGGTCGGCGAAGTGGAGTGCAAGTGTGTCTTGATTGTGCGGTTGATGATCGCGTATGTTCCCAAACGATGACTTCTCGACCCCCAAGACAGATTTGGAATGGGCCCCGCGATTCTCCAAAAATGTGAATGCACATTTTCCTTTTTCCCAAAATGTGAATTCACATTTTCCTTTTTCCCAAAATGTGAATTCACATTCTGGCCCCTTCATCGAGAATCCTACACAAAATTCCAAAATGTGAATTCACATTTTCCTTTTTGCCCAAAATGTGAATTCACATTTTCCTTTTTCCCAAAATTTGAATTCACATTTTGCTTTTCCCCACAATATGAATTCACATTTTGCCCTGGCCTTCAAGACCCCCAAAACTGAGGCGCAGTGTCCCGCATGCCAAGTTGGCTGGGCAGATTTCGACACTCACCCGACCGCTTTCGTGTGTTCCAGCCTGTTCTTGTTGCGCCCTTAGCGCACGTTGCCTTCGTCGCCTTTCCCGAGCCCCCCGCCCCCTTGCTTCCTTTCCCCTCGAGTCTCGCGCGCGGGCGCAGGCGGGGGGCTTCAATTAGTTCCCCTGCCGAACACAGCAATCGAGGATGCATCGCCCATTCATGATTTAAAAAAACATCATTGCCGGGGCCCTGCGCCCGACCCCCACTTTCACCCTCCAACAGAGGCGGGCGGCCCGGCTCACCCCCGCACAGAGGGGCCCCGGCGTCGAGCGCCCCGCCCTCGCCTCGCACTACCGCGCGGGCCGAGAGATCTTCGTCAAAACGCACGCCATTCTTGGTGTGCGTGACACTGATGGGAGATGGAATGAGCGTACGAAGGAAGTCGACGACGTCCTCTGGCGGAGCCGTAGCCATATTTGGCAAACTGCTCCCCCCCTTCCCCCAGCCGCGGACCGAATCCTCGACGAATATTTCCAGCACAAAGAACTCGGGCAGTTCCCGGACTCCCCCAACCCGCAGTGGGGCATGATTGCCTCTCTCGTCCTGGGCCCAAGTGGTAGTATTCCTGGGGTCGATGGGGAACCGTATGAACTGTGCCACCCTGGGGCCCGCTTCGTCGCCTGCCTGCTCGCGCAGGCCTGGTATGCTGCTGACCTGAACCCGGATCTTATCGACCTGGTCTCAGGCCCTTCCATCGATTTGCTGGTCTGGATTGGCCAAAAGGCCGCTGCCGAAATGCCAGACGACATGCGACCCTTGCACCTCCCCGCCTGCCTACGGAGACTGCACGGTGCGACCATTGCTGACCAGCCAGGTCCGGTGATCGAGCCCAGACTCAGCCCTAATCAAGCGGCCAAGCGAGGCGGAGAGTGTGGTCCCAACATCACAGCTGCCACTAACCACCTTGCCCTGGACCCGGCGCCCGACACCGAACCTGGGCCAATGTGGGCAGCCCTGCTAGGCGAGCACCAGGCGGCCGTGGACCAGTACATACAAGACGCTGTGCAATCCCTGGGCCCAGCCCCCAGCACGGCTGTCCTCTTCTGCGACCAAAACAAAGCCTTTGAGCGTATATCCCTGCAGTGGATGGGGCAGTTGACGGATCGATGGCAACTCCCCAGCTGGCTTCTTCACTCAGTGGACGCCCTAGTCAGCTGCAGAAATGTGCGCGCCTGCAAAGGAAAGTATAAGATCAGGATAAGGAGGCTCCTTCGCTCCATCGGAATGGGGGGCACTGCCTCCCCGCTTCTGGTGCCTGGGCTACGACCCCCTCATCTGCGCCCTTGAAAACATCACGGGGTCGGACGACCCGACGTGCGTGGACGACCTGGCTGCGCTGCTAGGCGCCACAGCTCAAGCACTCCGTGCTGGCATTGCTCTGCCGTGGCTTGCAAGGGCTGCGGGACTCCTGGTTGAGGCCCACAAGTGCAGAGGAGTCGAGGCACCGAGCAGGATCGACGTCAGGCAACTCCTGGCCACTGCCCCCGTGGATTTCACTGACAACGGCGCCGCGATGAGGGTCACCGGCCTTCCGGATACACTCATATTGGACATGATCAGCCGGGTCGGAGGACCAGACGCCGCCGCTCAGTGTACCCCATGGTCCTGCCCTTGCAGGTGCAATTTCAAAACTGCCCTGGTCCCAGCCAGCAACCGTGAGTGGTGGAGACGTGCCATGGATTACACTCCCTTCGGCGCATCCGCTGTGATGCCAAAGTGGCCCTACCTCGGCGCCTGCGTCGTATCTCGGGCGGCCGAAGGAGAGGCTTTACCGCCCGGGGGCGCCGTGGCCCGAGGACAACTCGATGCCCTCGTAGCTGGCACCTGGGGCAAACCGCTTCCCAAACTCCGGGACAGAGCCGTGGCCCTACACTTGGCCAACATGTCGCCGAACAAGACCGCCCTCGCCTGGAATGCATATCTGATTGCGCTCATCCCCTACCCCTCGCACTACTCTCTCCCCGACGCCGATCAGGAGAGGGCACTGCGTGCTCACCTTAGGGTTGCTCTCGGCTTGGCCTCGGCCTCGTGGCTTCCCGACAACATTCTCACTGGCCTGAGCATCCGGTTTCAGGCCCCTGGCTGCCCCAAGTGCCCTGTTGCCACCGCGCGCGCGATTGCAGCCAGAGCCCACGTCATTGATGACCTGTGGGGCCCGCTCCAGTCACGACAGAAGGCCGGAAGGAGGTGGAACAATCTCGGGAAATGGGCCCGGGATTTCCGCCACGGAAAGGGCCCTCTAGACCCGGCTCCAAGGTTCTGACTGACTCCAGGGCAGCCGACCTATTCAACCGAGCGATAAGGGAGCCTGCCCGATTGCGTGCTCGCTACTTCGGTCGGGTGGTCTACGTCGCGGCTTGGTCGCAGCTACATGGACACATCGTGGACAAATGGTTCACCGCAGCCAGTGACGAACGCAGGTGGGCACAGACAGATGGCGCTGAATGGTCCTTTCTGCAACACTGTGCATCCTTCACCGAGGCACGCCACGTCCTCTGGCTTCTGGCCAACGGCCTGCCCGGCTCCGCACGACGGCGAGGCGTTGCCGACAGGGTCCCCCGCCAGTGCAGCTGCGGCAGACCCGCCAAGAGAGCTTGGCTCACTGCGGGGCAGCGAGACGATGGACAGGCCTGGTGTGACACCTGCCTTAGGACCTGTTCGGGTGAGGCCGCGCTCTGGCCCCTTCTGGACGATGACGCCCTCCCCGAAGACCTTCGCGCCCTAGCGGCCGAGCGTAGAAGACGCCGCGTTAGCATCCATGTCCCTATGCGGCAAGGGCTCTACGGAGTCTGTCCACTCTGCGGCCTTGGAGAGGCCACTACCGAGCACGTGTGGTGCTGGTGCCCCGCGGCCGCCCTGGCCTGGGAAAGAACCAGGGCCCCGGAACATCCCAGGGACCTGGCCACGGCGATGTGCACTCGGGGTCAGCATCAGAGGTTAGTCTGTCGGCTTTTGCACCAGATCTCCCTCAGGTATTGCGTGAATTTGGACTGCACCCCCCTGGGTGCGGAGGAGGCCGCTGGACTCATTGTCCAGGGTATCGTTGTCCCCGACACCGACGTTCAGAGCGACGACGAAGCTGATGATGACTGGCATGAAGGGCAGCCTCCCGTCGCCCCGGCTGACGAAACCGCAGTCTGGGCCCCTATGCTCGACGTTTGCCAGCTGTGCAACCCCCAAGGGCCGCGCTTTCGGCGCATCTGCGGTGCCGCCAGACCTCACCTGGGCAGGCAAGCACCACGCGCCAGAGGGGAAATTCGGCGCCTACCAGTCACCACGAGAGCCACACCTAGTGGCGATAGGCTCGCAGTCCTCCAAGCCGGTGGCCCCAGAGCTGGCTGGATGCCCCCTGGGCAGGGCTGGTTTCCATGCCCCAGGACGGACAGGAATTCCAGCGCCCTTTGGACCAGAACTTATTGTAGGCTCTGTGACCAACACACCCTGGTGCTCAGAGCTGGCAGGGATATCGACAGTGGCGAGGAAATCGCGGTCAGAGACTCCCCGCTCCCCGCCGCCGACTCTGCCCAATGGTCTTACGAGCTCACGTTCGACGGAGGAGCTCGTCGGATCGGAGAAGGAGACAAGGTCTCTGGGGCGGCGGCTGTTCTCTGGCGACATGACCCACGCCGTGGCTACCCGCGCGTCGTGGCGGTCGCTGTGGTGGCCCTCCCAGGCTGTGACAATGCGCAGACTGCCGAGGCCTCGGGGCGCCAGGGTGGTCGGGGACAACCTTGCCGCTATACGATACGGGGCCGGCACAGGCCGCTATCGGCAGCTCCACCTCGCACAACAGGTGGACTTTGCCCGTAGGCAGGCCAGCGATTCGGGATGGGCCCTCACCTGGCAGGCAGTGCGACGACGGCTCAATAAAGCGGCTGACCGCCTAATCCGATAGCCCTTATAACGGCGACGATGGAACGCAGTGCCGGGGAACTGCTTTGAACATCACCAGTCGTTCAAAGCAGTGCCCCGGCACTGCTTTGAACGATGCGGAAATGCGATCAGCAGGAGCCTTCGTCTGTTCCTTCTCCTCTTCTCGTCGCTGTATGCTCTTCCTTGTCCTCCCTCCTCCCCCGTTCCCTCTCTAATTAATTACCTCGTTCTCCCAGTCTCACGCGCACTCTTCCTCCCCCCTCTCCTCCTCCTCTTCCTGCTTCTCCTCCTCGTCCTCCTCCTCCTCCGCCTCCTCCCCCTCATTTGTTATATTTCTCCGTCCTTGTCCTCCTGTCCCCGTTCTCCTTCTCCCTCTCCTCCTCCTCCTCCTCCTCGTCGTCGTCGTCCTCCTCCTCTCCTCCTCCTCCTCCTCCTCCTCCTCCTCTTCCTCCTCCTCCTCCTCCTCCTCCTCACCTTCTTCCTCCTCCTCCTCCTCCCCCTTTTCCTCTCCCTCCTCCTCCTCCTCCTCCTCCTCCCCCTTCCCCCTCTTCCTCCTCTGCTATCACTCCTCCATAATTCCTGTCCGCTCCTCCCCTTCACTGATCTTCCTCTTCGTCATCATCATCCCTTTCGTCGCACGCCTCTTAATCCTCAATCGGTTCCCAATCTTCTCGACTTTCTTGTCATCCGCGTCCTTGGCTGTTGGAGGGGCCTCAGGAATTCTCAGGGCTCTTGTGTTGCACGCGAAGGCACGCCTCCCAGGAACGCATCATCCTCCTCACATTCACCCTCCTCCTCCTCATCCTCCTCCTCCATGCACGTTCGGCTCAAGCCCGCGCCGACGGTAGGTTTCACGGCGGTTGGGCGGGCTCGCGCCCGCCTCCGCGGCCTGCAGTCGGGGCAGAGATGCGTGCAGGGTGGGATGACAAAGCGGAAGAGGAAACACGGGCCGCAGTTGCGGATTCTTCAAAGAGCAGCGGCGGCGGTTGGGGAACAAGTGGGGGTTGGGGCGGCCGCAGTGGCGGATACGGCGGCGGAGGTGACCGCAGTGGCGGCTGGGGCGGCGGAGATTCTCTTGGCGGATGGAGAGGAAAAGCGCAGGATGGCGGCGACGGAAGTGACCGCAGTCGCGGATGGGAGGGCGGCGGATGGGGCGGCAACGGATGCGAGGGTTGGGGAATGGAGGGCGCCCGCTGGTGGGACGACGAGGGTGGCTGGTGGAATGCATGGGAAGGTGGCCGCTCGAGTGCCTCGGCAGGTTCTCCTGCCGCGGAGCCCGCGGCCGCAACAGCGGCGGGCAAAGGAGGCGGTCCCCTGCTTCCCCCAGGGCGCGAAGAACAAGGCGCAGTTGCGCTGTTTCAAATTGTGCGCAATGAGCCGCTGCCAATTTTCAAGTTGGAATTCTTCGAGAACTTCAGGGCGAACTGGAACGGCAATTATAAGCAGCACAACGCGGCCTTGAAGTGGTTCCGAGACGAGTACGAAGACCGAGAAAACCCTTTCGGCAGCCGCACGCCCGTCTTCGGAGGTACCGCAGTTGCGGAGGAAATTTCGAAGATCCTTAAGTACCGCGCAAAGGGGAAGGCGCAGGACAACAGGGATTGGGACTGGGACCACACTGTCAAAGTGCCGTGGTCTTGGCTGGAGATGGTCGCGCAGATGGATGGACCTACAATGCTGCGCGTCGTGTGCGGCCCTGACAATGACCGCAGTCGCGGGTTGGTCCGCTGCGAGTGCCGCCCGTGCCCTAGCAGTCTCGACAACATGAGGCACACGAAAGGGGTGGACAGAGGACAGGCGCAAAGAATCCCTCTGCCCCAGTGGGATTTCGTCCTCATCCGCGACGACGGCTCGGGCATTCGCGTCCACCCATCCTGGTCTAGCCCGAAGTTCAACACGTATGAGGTGGAGCCGCACTCGCATCCCGTGCGGGGCCCGAGGGCAGGTCTCGGCAAGAGCGATGGCCACGGAACGTTCACGTTCTGGAAGATGCTGCACGCCCATCCGAATCCTGGGCGGTTCGACGCGAGCAAGGGGGCGCAGCTGCAACCGCGGTGGTCCGCGCAGCCTTGACACCGCAGTTGCGGGATTGCGCAGCCATGGAACCGCAGTTGCGGGGACCGATCGCGTGACGCCGCGCTCGTTTGACTCACTATGCGCGCTTTCGGCCGCAGTTGCGGCGCTGCCTTCTAGCGACTTCATACAGCTTGGCCGCAGTTGCGGCGCTCCCACGACTGACCGCTGTAATTAGGTGCTTCGGGCGCGCATCACCTCCGTTGAAGCACTCGTGACGTTAATTAGCGCGGCCGCAGTTGCGGAGACAGGTACTTAAACAGATGGATCCGCAGTTGTTCGTCGTCCTCGTCGCCCCTTCCCCGTCGTCCTCGTCGCAGTCTCCTCCCTCCGCCTTTCCTCCTCGTCGCAGTTCCTTCCGTTGGCCGTAGCCCGCCTCCGTTGGCCGAGTCATTTCCCGTCGTCCTCGTCGCAGTCCCCCCCGAGGGCCGCAGTTGCGGACTTTGTTGATTCCTCCTCCTCCGTTTCTGCCCCGTCATCCTCGTCGCAGTCCCCTTGCTCCTTTCACCCTCGTCTGAGCTCTTCGCGCCATCCTCTTCCGTCGCGTCCTCTCCATCCTCCTCTTCGCCTTCCTCGTCCTCATCCCCGCCGTCTCCCTCGTTGTCCTTCCTCTCCCAAGCCGGCCGCAGTTCCCCCGTCGGACGGGGGCCGCGCGCGGCCACGCCATGGACCCAGGTCGCAAAGCCGAGGTCGACAAGCGGTTCGCCGAGCTGAAGCAGCAACTGCGGGAAAGGTTCGGCCTGCAAGGGGCTGCCGCGGATGCCGCAGTCGCGGAGCCGACGGAGGACCGCAGTTGCGGAAGCCCCGAGCGACCGCCGCGCGAGGCCTCCCCGCAGTCGTCTAGCTCCTCGCGGGAATATCGGCCGCCGCCGCCGATAAGCGCTGCGAGTGGGAGCTCTGCTGGTGGGAGGCGCGAAGAGGCGCAGTTGCGCAGGGCGCACTTGACCCCCAAGGCAAAATGGGGGCCTCGGGCGCAGACGCCGACGAAGCAGCAGGACCAACCAGCAGTGACGGGAGCCGCCACCGAGACCGCAGTTGCGGGGGTGGCCGGCGAGCCAGGTGCCGCGCGCGGCTCATCTGGGAGCAGCGCGCCCTCGGCCGTGCTGCTCGCAGCCGAGTCCAAACGAGGCGCCCAACCCGAAGACGAGGCCGCCTCCCAGGAGAAAGCCGCCGAGACAATCGCCTCGGCCGATTCGCGGCCGAGGAAAAGGCCGCCTCCCACGGAAGGCTCGCCGCTGTCAGAACCGCAGTCGCGGGGTCGCGCGGGGCCTCCGTCGGAACCGCAGTTGCGGGAAGATGCGGGAGCACCGCGGAAGAAGCAGCGGACCAGGTCCCCTCCAGGGATAAACTACGTTGGGGAACGCCCCAAGTGGAACGAAGGATTCCTTCGTACAGCAGACGGCAATCGGGTTCCGTCCACCATCGCTTTGGTGTTCAACGTGGTGGTCATCACGAAGGTGGCAACAAAGGAAGATGTCTTCAGGTGCATCTTGCACCAAACTGCGGCGGTCGTCTTCGTCGTATGGGACCCCGAGCTGTTCCGCACGGGGAACGTCGAAGGCGCTTGCAGCTACGACGTTCCCGTTGGACTCAGGACTGCCGTCGAAGACGCTGTCACTTTGAAAAACAACACCGCGGAGCCTTACTGGACGACGGTTGGCCTGTTCAGAGACACGGGCGTGGTGCTCGTGCGCCCGCACATCATCGCAGAGACCGCAGTTGCGGGTCATGTTGTTGGGGCCACCCACGCCGTCACGATCCTGCGCTTTCGCCTGAAGGGCTCCGACATGAATCCTGCCGCGGTGATCCGTTTTGCCGTCGTGTCCAGACACGCAGTCACCGAACGTCTCCAACAGAAGATCACGCAATCAGAACAAACAGCGTGGCATCCAAGTTTCTTCAAGGACGCGGTTGCTTCCATCCATAAAAATGATGTGCGGTTCTTGTGCGGCCTGTTTGACATCCCGCCTGAGCAGCTCCAAGCATTTGGCCGCAGTTGCGGAGCCAGCTACACCTGCCCGATGGGGGTGGTGCTCAGGGCTGGACCCGCCCTGTTCGGAGGCCTTGTGGAGGGCACACGCGTCATGCATCCGAATTACGTCCTCCCCATTGGCCCGTGCGACGTGCGCATTGCGGACTACAACACGGATTCTGCAGGGAGGCCGTCGAAGAACGATCCCCAGTGGCTCCCTGATTGGATGCATCGAACAAGCGACTCCATCATCTCTCGGCGCTGGGTCCCAGCGAAGTACATGCCCAAGTGGGAGGATGACCCTGACCGCAGTAGCGGAGTCAGAAGAAAGCTCGGCTTGGCAGCGCTGCCCCCAATCGGCAAGGTCATTCAGAAGGAGCTCAACGAGAAGACCTTCAGCACGCACTGGTGCGAGGGCATCCACCAAAACGTCGTCTTCGTCGGCCACGGACGCCAGAGTCGGGCGAGCAAGCGGAAGCACGAAGAGGCGCGATCTGCCGCAGTTGCGGACGAGCGGTGAGTGCGGCAAGACCGAGGAGCCGCAGTTGCGGAACAGAGCTCGGTACTACTGGGCGCCTGCTGCCTGCGTAGTGCATCCCATTAGCGATGGAGTGCATGTTGCGGTGTAGGATAGCCCGCAGTTGCGGGGTTGCGGTTGCGAAGCCGCAGTTGCGGTTGCGTATAATAGGAGAGCACGCGGTTGCGAAGCCGCAGTTTGCAATAAGTGTGCGCGCGCTGGGTCATCATCATCGTCGTCGTCCGTCCTCGTCGTCGTCGCTGCCGTCGTCGTCGTCGCGTCTGTCGTCTGTCGTCAGCAGTCGTCGTCGGTCGTCGTCGTCGTCAAGTCTGTCGTCTGTCGTCAGCAGTCGTCGTCGTCGTCGTCCCTCCTCCCTCCTCCCTCCTCCCTCCTCCCTCCTCCCTCCTCCCTCCTCGTCCTCCTCCAGGCCGCATCCCCCCGCCACCTCCGTCCTAGCTCTCCTTCCCCTTCCCCTCCTCGTCCTCCTCCAGCTTGCACCCCCCTCCCTCCTCCAGCCTGCGCCCCCCCCAAGCTCTCGCCCGATATTTTGGATTAAAACTGAGCCTTCAGTCGTCCGCAGGCATTCGGCTCAGCAGGTCGTTGGGCTCCTGGCACACACGCCTCCACCCTGAGCGACGGACGTCGTGCCATAGTCCGCCATATCGGAGCTCCGGGCCGCAGTGGCGGACAGCGTCGGCACAGATATGAACGACAGCGTCGGCACAGATAATGCCGCAGTGGCGGACAAGAAAGCCGCAGTGGCGGACGAGACAGCCGCAGTTCCAGGCGGAACGCAAGGGATCTTTCAGAGGGCCAACGCCTTGAGGTCTAGATTCAGGACAGGGGACAAGGTGCGCCTCCCTGTGCTCATGCTCGCCCCGCACACGGGCAACCGAGGCGGGCACTACCCTCAGCAGGAAAGGGTTCGGGAACTCGCTGTGAAAATCTTCCTGGCTGGATTCACGCAAGCCGAAGCTGACCACGAAGGTGTCTGCGTTCAGATGTACCCAGCACAAGAGCTGGTGCTGAGAAAAAAGGAGGACCCGAAGTTCCAGACGTACACAGAGTACAATCTGGAAAAAGCGACCGGCCACCTCGCTGCGTGCTTCGACCGCAGTTGCGGAACAGACGTTGCGTATGGGACGTGTTCGCACTCCCACTTGTGCCTCGTGTTGCGGGCGTGCGCCCTGGGAGCCAAGTGGCCCATCCCCCAAGGCATGGAGTTCACGGAGGACGAGAGCGCGAGGCTGAAGCGCGTGCTCGATAAGGACGGCAATCTCGACATGGCCGCAGTGGCGGAACATGACCCTGTCGCTAAGAAACTCGTGCAGGGGGGTATGCTCATGGAAGTGCTTAGCTGGAAAATCATGGACGAGGAACCCACTGGTGCTTCGCTCATCAGCCAGTCCCTCAATAAAGGAGCCGATTTTGCGTTGCGAACGACTGAACTCACCGCGCTCCGTGTTCTGTGCAAGGCTGTTGACGCGGAGCTGCACGCCGCAGTTGCGGATCAGGTTGCCTTTGACAAGGTCAAGCTCTCCGTCATGCACGAACTCGATCGAGTCGTTCAGGACCCAGACTTCATTGAGCTGTTCTCGTTCGTTGTTGGGCTCGGGAGCACGAAAGCGCAGTTCATCCCCTTGCTGCTCCAGTTCTGCGAGGTCTACGTGAACTCCAGGAGAAGGGCCCTTCGGCTCGGTGCCTTCGGGGCAGCCAGCGAGCTTCCCGACGAAGTGCCGTGGGTCAAGGTTGCCGTGGTGATGCGATGCTACAGGAACGCGCCTGCGAGGAAGAGGGGCGTTGACACTCCTGTGTGGTGCCCTGACCCAGAACAATCGTGGAAGAAGAAGGAGTTCCGAGACTTCCTCATCGACATGAACTCGGCTCTCCGTTTGTACTTGTTCACGCTGAGCAAGGCCATCGACGGCATGGGCCCTGAGAAGGCGATCGAGTTCAAGGCGAACCTGTGCATACTGACCGCAGACGGCTTCATGCAGTACCTGAAGGACACCCACGTCAAGGAACGAAGTATCCCAGGACATCGTCAGGCGCTCCTCCGCGCTTGCGCGGAGGCCACGGGGAAGGTGGAGCCGAAGTCCAATCGGGACGCCCTTGAGAAGGCCCTCGGCGAAGTGGGAGTCGGAGGCGGGAAGCCCGATTGGTTCGATTTCAACGCGTTGCCGCGCCCAGAACCGAATGAGCCCGCAGTGGCGGGGAAGACAAAGGCTTCCGCAGAGGGGCACGAGTTGATGCCGACGGTCATTTCCTTTGACCCCACGACGCAATTACCAACGAACCACCAGCGCAGCAGGGACACGACGGCCATTCCACGCGGATCCTTCCCTTTGCCAATCGCCGAATGGAGGCGTTCAGCGGCAGCGAAGGAGCTGGGGCGGGAGCCTGCTTTGGTCAGCGCAGTGTTGCTGTGCCTTTGGGCGCGCCACATGTCCGCAGTTGCGGAAGCGCAAGTAGAGGTGTTGCAAGACGCTGACACAGAGAAACGCACCGTCAAGGCAACCGCTGCAAACGACGAAAAATGCATCGAGTTGTGGCCGTGCGTCCCAAAGGCATCCAAGGTGCACGCCGCAAGCACGCACCCCGAGAGGGTGGCCGTGCAAGTCTGGGTGAAAGGAGATCCAAATGGGGCCACGCCCACGACCTTCTACTTGCACCCCGAGTTCAAGCCGCCTGCGGACAAGACGCCCGCCGACGTGGCTGACCACGATGTGCGGTTGAGAGCATGGAAGTGGGATGCGCAAGAGACAATGCACGTCTTCTGGGCAGTCAACAGAGTCACGGAACAGGAGATCCAGCAGAGAAACAGCCGTAATGAAAGCGCAGTTGCGCGCATCAACATGGAGCTGGAGACGAAAGAATTGGCGGTGTGCGTGCCTGGGACAGGCGGGGTCGTGCTCGCCGTGAATGTCCCTGTGCTGGTGAATACCACGGCCGTGAAGAAAGGAGAAGAGCTCCTGTGGGAGGCGAGACCCAAAACCGCACCGAAGAAGAAGGCGGCCGAGGAGACGTGGAAGACGGACGCGGCCAAGAGGGCCAAAGGGAAGCCTTCGGGCCAGCCCGCGCCGAAGAAATCGAAGAAAGGGTTCGACGAAAGCGGGAAGATGTCGCTCTAATTAAGAAGCCGCAGTGGCGGCAGTCAGGGCGGCTTGCTCGCGTGACCGCAGTTGCGGGCAACAGGCCGAAGGGGGGGGCGCACGCGTGACCGCTGTTGCGGAGCGCTCGTGTAGTTTGCAGTGTCACTGCTTCTGTTAGCTGATGCCGCAGTAGCGGACCGCTGACGATCGAGCACGGAGGTTCGAAACGGACCTCCTCCCTCCCTTCTCCCTCTCCTCCCTCGCCCTTCCTCCACTTCCTCCCTCTCTCCTCCTCCTTTCTCCCCTTCCTCCCAAGTTGGAAGCCGAACTACTCATTTCCTCACTCCCTCCCTCCCTCCCTGGAGGCCCTGGAGGGCCTCCGCCCTGGAGGGCCTGGAGGGCCCTGGAGGCCCTGGAGGGCCTCCCTGGAGGCCCTGGAGGCCCTGGAGGGCCTCCCTGGAGGCCCTGGAGGGCCTGGAGGGCCCTGGGCTGAGGGCGGAGGCCCTCCAGGGAGGCGCGAGGATCGCAGGGACCGAGGGAGGCCCTCCAGGGAGGCGTTCGTCTCGCCATCTGGCTCAACCGCGCGCGGCCCCACTGCCCGCACCTCCGCCTTGCCCGCAGTTGCGGCTGTGTCCAGCGCAGTAGCACACATGCCGACTTCGAGCGAATGGAGCCCTGTGTGCGTTGAGAAGGTCTTGTGCATCCGTGGAGGTTGGCTTGCGCAGACCACCCCCATCCCCGAAAAGGATGTCAAGGTGCTCCACGCAGGGCCCCTCGGAGAGATAAGCTTCGTGCACGTGAACATGCAAAAGGCTTGGCTGCTCAAGGTGTGCGCCAAAGGTAAACCGACCGCAGGGGCCTTGAAGGCCTCCAAGGCCTGGGACGCGCTGAAGAAAGAACTCGCGAAGCAGGGCGGCGCCGCAGTTGCGGACGAGGAGAGCGACGGCGACGCGGGGGACGAAGCAGATGACCCCATGTCGGCCCTGGTCAGCTCCACGGACGCCACGAAGAAGCAGGCAGCGACCCCGACCAGCGCCAAGAAGCAGAAGACTGGAACGCGTGCGGCGACTACTGGCCTGCCCAGGGGCGAGGCCGTGGAGTCGGCCATAGCCACTGTGCACTCCGTACAGATGCCCGCAAAGAGCCCCATGAAGTTTCCGCACGACACGGCCGTTCGAAACGTGCGGGTGGCCAGCTTCAAGCGGAGGACGTTGTGGCTGGACGCTGCAGACCTTGGGTGGCTGATCGACATGATCGTGGACGACGTGAGCCTCGGCGGTGTCCCCGACATCGACGACGGCGACAAGGACGAGGCCGCAGTGGCGGACAGGGACTGGGCAACGGCGGTTGACCCTGCCACCCCGCTGGCGAAGCAAAAGGAGGTCGACTCCCCCGTGGCGCAGGGGAGCGGCTCTGGCTTCACCGTCGTTTGGGACTTCAAGGGCGCTTGGGTCGCGACCATCACGCGAGAGTGTGCCAACAAGGGCAAAAGGATCGAGATGGATGTGAAGAAACTTACAAAGAAGAAGTGGCAGTCGGCGCAGTCGGTGAAGGGCTACGACTACGAGTGGGAGGGCATGACGCAGCACCAGCGCAAGCAAGCGGCTCTGGATTACCTCGAGCTCCAAATCCCCAGTCTGTTCGACTGAGGCCCGAAGCCGTATGGGCCGCAGTTGCGGTGGGGCTACTGAGTGCCCGCAGTTGCGGGGTGGCTGGGTGCGCGTGAACACGCGGAGGGCGAGGCGGTGTGAGGAGGCAGGCGGAAGGTTTAGGGTGTTCCACGGGTGCACGCCTTAGTGCGCCAACTTGTGTGGGCGAGCGTTTTTCTTAGAGAAGCATGGAGTGAAGCATCGAAACCCTGTGCGCGCGATGATTGGGGCTTCCGCGCGGGCGTTGTTGAAATGTACCTCCTTCTTCGCCCCTCCGCATCGTCTTCAGTTGCTCCTCCCTCCTCCCCTCCCTCTTCCTAGTTCTGTAGCCCGCAGCCGAGTGCCCGGCCCGAGTCGTTCGCCACGCGACCGCTCATGGATGTTCCCGTGGGGCGGACATGGTATGGCGAGGAGGACGGAACGCATTTCGAGGTGGAGTGGCTCCATTACGACAGCGGCTGCGCACCGAGGAAAACGAAGTATGGCACCACTGGGCTCGCCAACATCTTGAGCCGCAGTAGCGGCGTTCCGTGCCCCAAGAAGATAAAGGTGCACGCATGTGCGGATTTTCCGTGCCTAGCGAAGTGGCCCGCGTCGCAGTACGGCCTTGCTGAGCCGCCTCGCTTTCATTTGCGGCCGTCTGCTTGGCGACCGGGCGCGACGCCACCACCCGCAGTTGCGGCTCCAGGCGGCACCGCAGTTGCGGCTCCCTCGGCCCCTGCACACATAGCACCAGCAACACCAGCAGAACTCGCAGCTCCTGCGCAAGAAGGACACGCAGCTCCAGCACCAGAAGCACCCGCAGAACCCAAACCTCCAGCAGCCCCTGTGCCCGAAGCACCCGCAGCAGCAGTCCCTCCAGCTCCTCCAGCTCAAGTGCACGCAACACCAGACCCGCCTGCTGCGCAGGAGACCGCAATTGCGGTTGAAGCTCCTGAGGGAGTGGAAGCGGACAAAGACACACCACTTCCAGCACGCTTGCCACCAGCGCGGCCGCTGCCAGAGAACTGGTCGAAGACGCAGGTCGCATTCTTCCCGTGCCCAGACCCAAAGGCTGCAGCACGAGTTGCGGCGCCTGTTGGCGACGCCTTGCGGCCACGAGTCGCGGCGCCACCCCTGGCGCCAGAGAAAGGTGTACCTGTGGAAGACGCGCCAAAGATCCAGGCCGCAGTGGCGGCGACGGTGCCTGACCGCGTGATGGCTCTCCTGAGGCAGATTCTGTCCGAGAATTCCTACATAGGGTATTCAGCTTTCATGCTGTTTGCCTTGCGGTTCGGGCGTCAACCTTACGTGTGGGAAGGCGAGAACCGCAAGGACCTCCTTGACTTCTACATGCCTTGGGCAAAGGAGAAGTGCACTGAGCCATGCGCCGTCGACGGCGTGGCGTGCGTACTCGCCGCTGCTGAGGATCTGTTCGGGGAATGGACAACGGTGGAACTCAGGCCCGTGACTCCCGAGAACCCTCTCCATGAGGTGCGCCACTGGGTGGCCGCAGTTGCGGTGGGTGGCGTGTGCTCTGAGGGGGCGGACGCGTTGAACAGGTTCTACGGTCCTCTGGGACAATGGGTCCTAGGGACTGTTTGCGATGGAAACTGCGGCATTGACCTTATGGCGATGATGTTGCAGAAACCGCAAAATGCCGAGACGCGCAAATGGCTTCGGGAGGAACTGTACGATTTCGGGGTGCGCCGCTGGGACGAACCGTGGTTGCACGACATGCTCGTTGTCACGCAGGAACTAACCTTGGAGGAGGTGCGGGCGTACCGCAGTTGCGGGGCCAGCGGCCCTGCTGGACCCATGGTCCTGCACGACTCCGAGGGCGAGGGCGAACCAGCAGAGGCGCCGAGAGAGGCGAGCGCGCCACGCCCCGCTCTCATGGCGGCGTTAGAGTGGCAGACGGGCGTGCAGGACATGGGTATATTGCTTGCCATGGCTGAGGCTATGCCCGAGGCGTTGCAGGAGGAGCAGATCAGGGCGCACGCACTGGCCAGCGCACGCCCAAAACCCGAAGTTGCGGAACAGAAGCGGCGCGTGTGCCCGCACATGCTCAGAGACCGCGAACTGGTTTGCAAAGACCTGGAGGCGCACGCACGCAGTTGTGGTTGGATGGGCGAGGGCGTTCTGCCACGGAATTCAATCGCGTCTTTTTGCGAGCGGTTCACGTGGCCGAAGGGCATGGGGGTCGTCCAGCAGCGCCAGGCCGTCTCCAAGTGGTTTCAAAACTGGCGCACACAAGGTGGACATGGCACGGCGGGCGTGCATGGCCGACGCCGCGCGCGGGGCAACCAAGGGCGCCCGAACAAGGCTCCATGGCTGGAAGCCGCTCTGTACGAGTGGTGGTCCCACATGAGGTACTCCGTGGACTGGAAGGCGGTGGCCAAGCGAACCGCAGTTGCGGAGGAGAGGCCCAAGATGTTGGCCAGGTTCTCCCAATCCCTGCTGGTTACGAAGGCGAAGCAACTCGTCGCGGACTACTGCGTGGAGACAATGAAGCGGGGAGGCAAACCGATGGTGCCGCAGTTGCGGCCTCGGTGGTGGGTGAAGTGGCGGCGCTCCTACGGCCTGAGCATGAAGAAGCCGAACCGCAAGTACAAGGTGCCAAAATGGTTGCTCCAATCTCGTTTTGAGACTATGATCTTGAACGTGGCCAGGGTCCGCGCAGCTGCAGAGGAGCTTCTGGGGTACGACCCGCACATCCTGAACTGGGACCAGTCGCCCTTTCACCACAACGAGTCGTCGTCGGCCTCGAAGCCGACCTTGGCTGTGAAGGGTGGCATTGTCCCGCTTGTCGAGGCGCATGACGACAGCAGGGCTCGGTGGACAGCGAACCTGACGGTGTCGAGCGACGCGGAGGACATCCGCAGTTGCGGACCACCGCCGGCGGAGCTAATGTTCAAGGGGGGATCTGTCATCGCTGAGGGCTTGGCCGCACATGCCCGCAGTCGCGGCTATCCGTCTTGGGTGAGCACGGCGACGTCCGAGAAGGGGTCCTACCGCGCAGACGACGTTGTATCATTCTTGCAGCGGCACTTGCGGGCCTGGCCCGACGACCCGCAGTTGCGGGGAAAGTGGCGCATCCTCATGGCCGACGACCATTCCCCGCACAAAGCAGACGCTGTGCGGAGACTCGCCTGGCAGCGCGGCTACGTGCTGATCATTCACGGCGGGGGGACGACCGCAGTTGCGCAGCCCGTGGACACGGACTTGAACCAGCACGTGAAGCGCCGGTACATTGCCCTCGAGACCAAAGCGCTGGTGCAGCAAATGGCGTTGGGGAAGCACGTGCCGCAGTTGCGGCGTTCCGATTGCGCCGACTTGATGCTGTCAGTGTTGGAGAATGTGCAGTTGCACTTGGACGCCGCGAAAGGTTTCCTGAAAGTGGGAATTCGAGCGCCCTTCGACAAGTCAGGAGATCTCGAGATTTGCCGAGAGGCGGCGGAACTCTGGGAAGCAGGGGGGCTGCGAGCAAAAGTGGACACCGCAGTCGCGGAGGTGAGGGAAGAATGCGAGCAGAAACGTTTGAAATGGTCCTACAATGACGTGCTGCGTCTCATACACGAATACGAGAAACACGACGCCACAGATTCCGTGTTGGAGAAGCTCGGCGACGAAGCGCTAGGCCAGGAGCCAGGCCACGAGGAGGGCGATGAGGAGGGCGGGGAGGAGGAGGAGGAGGAGGTGCACGAGGAGCACGAGGAGGACGAAGAGCAAGAGGAGGCCTCGTGGGCCGAGGCTCTTGCGGAACAGTGCGATGCCGCAGTTGCGGCACCTGGGCCTCAAGGATCCTCGGTATCCATGGACTGCGTGGTCGACGCAGAGGCGGCCGAGCAGGTGGCAGTGGCGACGTCCTTGGCAGAAACGCTCCGCGAGGCGGAAGATATGCTGCGCCAAGTGGGCATGGAGAAACTAGCGCAGGATTGCCGACAGCAACAACACAAACAAAAGAAGCGGTTGAGAGAGCTGGCGCGGGAGGACAACGAGGTCCTACGAGCGTTGACTGCCCAGCGAGACCACGAAGCCGCAGTGGTGGCGAAAAAGCGGCGCCTGGCTCTGGAAGCGAACGACAGGACGAAGGCGTTGCACGATCTCAAGAAGCAGATTCGAGAGGCCGAGGCCGCCTTGAGGGCAAAGAAGGAGGCCGCAGTTGCGGTGGAAACGGCTTTGGCTAACAAACACGCCCTAGCGCAGTGGAATCCCGAGGAGTTCAAGATCAAGAAAAACAGGATGGCAGCTCTGGATCGCCTGGCTCGCGGAAAAGGCGTCCTCTCAGACGAGCAGAGGGGGGAGTGGGCATGGTTCAAGACGCATTGGGACGAGGAGATGTGCAAGCAGCACAAGGAGCAATGGCCGCTCACGTTTGCTGGGTGGCTGCAAAAAGTCGCGAACGACGCGGCGTCTGGGAACCGTTCGGCGCTGTCGCAGTTCGTGCATTCGGAAACAGTGAGAACCCTGGGAGGGCAAATGGCGCTGGTAATCCCAGCCCTAGCGTGATGCAGGCCGCAGTTGCGGACCCACAGGAAGTCCAGAGGGAAGTTGTTTTTCCAAGCGGCTCCCGCGCGGGCAGGAGATGAGGCAAAACCGCAGTTGCGGTCTTCCTGCTGCTGTGAAAATAATCCTTTCACAGTCCCTTGCAATCGTCGCCCTCCTTCTGCTTCTCCGCCAGTCCATTTGTTGTTCTTTCGGTTCCTTTGAGTCCTCGCCCTCCTTCTGCCACTCCTCGAATCCTCTTTGTCTCCTCCCTCCATCCGACCCCATGCCCATTCACGATCCATTTCCGTAGCCACCGTGGCTCGAGGTGGCGCACGCGAAGACGCAAGCATGTGGCCGCCCGCGCGCCCGAGCGCATCCTCAGGGAGTATGGACCGTGGACTTCGATTCGCCAGAACGGTGTTCATCCACAACGCTGAGGAGGAGGAGGGAGGCAAAGACGAGGAAGCCGCAGTTGCGGATGATGACGACGACCAGCGGACGCAAGATGGCGACAGCACCGTCGCGTCCTCGGCTGCCTCCGCTGACGAGGCTGAGTCCCGGGGAGGTGCGGGAGCCGCAGTTGCGGCAGCACATGACTCCTACATGCCGAGAGTGTTGTCGTCGCGGAGAACCTGGAAACGGGTGCCCATCATCGAGACAAGCAATCTGTCGGAAAAACAAAGAGCTCTTGTCGACGCATGGGAGGAGAAAACGGAGTTCGAAGCGGGACGGGTCGGCTTCTACGTGGCCAACTTCGGAGGGACTGCAGCTAGACCCACGCAACGCGCGGACGAGTGGGCGCAGCTCCGCGCGAACCCTGCCCAGATCATCGCCCTCTGCGAGTGCGACGACGAGACCTGCGCGGTACTCAGTGGGGAGCACGACGCGAGGGACAGTGCAGCCGCAGTTGCGGACGATAGGTTTCGGAGTCGGACTCAATACAACTACCTGTGCGTTAAGGGCGGCGAGCCATCAGGGACCCTCCTTGTTGGCATGAGGGACCGCAGTGGCGGCCACATTGAACGCGTAGACTTTGCGAGACTCTTCCACAAGCAGGAGAAGTCCAAAACGAAGAAGAAGAAGAAACAGTCCGCAGTTGCGGAGGCTCCTGCGCCAAAGCTGCACAACAAGTACTCCAGGGCGATGGTGGTGCGCGTCCACCTGGACCAGGCCGTGCCCCATTTGGGGGGCTCCTTCAACGTCATGGCGGTGCACGTCCACCACAGCTTGGCCAACCAAGACTGGGGCGTCACGAAGCTCCATGAGTTCTACAACTGGTTCGTCGCCTACGTCAGGGAATGGGACGTGAAGGTCTGCATGGGGGACTTCAACATGTGCATGTTCCAGCTTGTGTCCTGGTGCCGCAATTGCGGCCTGACTGTGGACGTCGCCGCGTGGACCCCCTGGAAGACAGCAGGCGGCCAGCCCAGGGCAGACAGCATGGCGATTTTGTTCATAAACTGTCCTGGGCAGTACAAGCTTCACCATGGCCTGAGTGTTCTGCACGACCGTGAGGGCGGATTCTTGACGACCCAGCATGATCCGTCTTTCCCTGTCTTCGACTACACGAATGGCCCTGGGAAGATGCTTCAGACTTACGTGCCCAAGGCTGAGCCCGTTGAAAACAAGATGCGCGCCTTCCTGACGCCATCTGGCGAATCCTTGACCGCAGATGCGGAGTTCGAGCAAAGGATGGCGCGCAGGGAACGCGACGATTGGGTGCGCTATCCCTTCAGAGTGAAGCAGGGCAACCTCGACGACAAGATATGGCATGGCGCCTTCGGCAGGGCGAGGCACGGAGCGCACTTCCCTCTGGTGGCTTTCACGCACAATACGTGCCGCAGGTCACCTGAAAGACTCGCCGCGAGGTTGGAACGCAGGAAGGGCGGCAGGAAGGGCGGCAAGAAGGGCGGCAAGAAGGGCAGCTACGCGGACACCGCAGTTGCGGGGAAGGGCGTCCGACCCCAGATGGGAACCGCAGTTGCGGGGAGAGACGCTGGGGCTGAGCGAGCTGGGAACACGCCACCGCCGCAAGCTGCCAACGGCGACGATGCGACCCCTTCTTGTGCCGCAGTGGCGGCTGGGTCCTGGGACGCCAGCGGCAGCGGCGCATGGGAGGCGCGCAGTCCCGCCACGAGATGGCAGGGCTGGTCCTGGTGGGACTGGAGCTCGAGCGAATGGGGCGCTGATGGCGCGCAGTGGTGGCCCTCTGATCATGCCGCAGTTGCGGACAATGCCCCTGAGGGCTCGCCTCCTCAGCGTGAAGTCGAGTGGGGCTCGAGCGGGCGACCTGCCGAGCGCCCTCCGTGGAGCTTCGAGGGGCAGCGTTGGTGATGGCCGCAGTTGCGGGCAAGTGGAGCATGATGTTGATTGCCGCAGTTGCGGACAGTGTACGCTGGAAAAATCATCATCATCATCAATCATAATCATCATCATATCATCATATCATACGTTCAAAGCAGTGCCGGGGCACTGCTTTGAACGCGTTCAAAGCAGTGCCGGGGCACTGCTTTCGATCGTCGCCTCGTCGCCGTTATAAGGGCTTTCGGATTAGCCACGTTAGGGGTCTTTTGGGCCAGCGCCCTCAACCGCGCTGGTGACACACGGTCACCACCTGGGTTGTGTGGGAAAACACCGATCGCCCCACTCCCCCTCTCTTCCCCGCTGCGGGGATTGACCTCTGCGACTTGGACCAGGTCGCCCAGGCTGCGGACGCTCTCGAGAATCTCCCTCGTCCTCATCTCCCCTGATCGCTCCCGATCCGGCGCGCTAAGGTCAATGCAGCTTGCAGCCTTCAGCTGCCTCCCTGGGTTTTATTGGACGCTCCCTGGGTCTTCTCGGCACACGATGGGGCCTAGGAACAATCAAGGTCCCACCCGTCGCTGGCCCTCGTGCCTGCCACACAGTGAGGACGGCCCGCCAGTCAGGCTGGGCTCTCGTGTCTTCCTTGCTCGGTACTGTCCCTGGATGCGTTGGGCCTTCTTCAACGGTGGTTGGCGCTACTGGTGCGAGATCTGCCAGGAGCCGGTGGACGACACTGAGCACATCCTGAGCGACAAGCACTGCGACATGTCGCTGAGGCGCTACAACGACGGGTGGCCGGACCCAAGCACCTTTGTCTCCCCTGGGAACCTGTGGTGCATGTGCGGTGGAACGACCTGGGACGAAGTGCACCGTGTGCGTATCGAGCGGAGGGCCTGGCTAGGCTGGAAGCCCGTGCATCCCTTTGTATCCCACGACGGCGCCCGCTCACTCCCTGGTCTGGTGATTCCGGAAGACGCGCTACATGTGCCCGTCATCTACCCTCTCTGGGACGACGACTGGACGTACAGTAGCCCGGGAGGCACGAGAATCGACCCAGACCACGTGAGGTCGCCCCAGATGTGCATCCGCGAGGCTAGACAGGCAGGCGCCCGAGGGCCTGACGGTGGCGGACGGGCTAATGCGTTGGCGAAGTCCTCCGTCGGGTCACTGCCCGCCGCGCCTGGGCAGCCCCCAGCATCCTCGGGCGCTCCTTTGCCTCCGCCCCCGCCGCCCCATCCTCCGACCGCTTGGGGGCAGCCTAGCCAGCAGCGAGTAGTGAGATTGGCAACCGAAGAAGAGGCATCGCAGCCAGGCCCTTCGGATCGGCAGCTGGACGAGTCGCTGGCGGTCCAAGCGGCCGCCGAGGTACGCAGTCTTTACTCTCTGCCCCTGGATTCACCACACTCGCGAGTCCACCCCAAGGCGGCGCTGGGGGATCTGCCCGATGCCGTCCTGCTTCCCTCCCAGTGGCCTTACACCCTCCGGGATCGTGGGCAGACACTTCGGAGAATCGCTTGGGTAGAGAGCCAAGCGTCGGTCGAGACGGTGGACAACGGGAAAGAGGCCACGCGCGAAGACCTGGCCAGGAAAGGCAACTGTGCTCTCGATGTCCGTGTCACCAAGATCGACGGCGACACGCCCCTGGACGACCTGGACACCTTCCAGTTGCGAAACGCGATGGACCTCCCAGAGGGTAGGGAGCTCTACCTGTTGGAGTGGCCCTCCAAGTACAGGGTTGGGTCCAGAACCCAGGGGAGACAAGGGAGGCAAGGATCTGTACATCTCTGTCACCGGCCCCGCAGTGGACAAGATTGCGAACGTCACGATCTGGTGGCCACCCTCCCTGGGCGGCGCCATCCACCCAAGGGGCGCAAGAGTGCTCGACATCAACCCGGCCACCAGATACCCCTCGGACAGGTGCATCGTGCAGTGCAACAGCGGGAAGCGGGGGCCATTCCATGGAGATGAAACCAAGGCGAGACGGCCCCCAAGCGACGACGTTCCCTGGTACAGAGTGGACGAGGCCCCCTCCGACACCCAGTGCTGGCGCCAGTGTCGGGCACTTGACCAGATTTACTACCTCCGGCAGAATGCGGCGGATCTGTTCGCTCGCGCACTGTCCCCCCTGACGTTTCTCTTGGCTTTCTTGCGCGCTCCCCGGGCCGACCGACGCGCGGCCAACGACCTCCATCGTGCCAGCGCAGTCGGCTCGAATCTGCGGGCTAGAGCCGCCGCTGCACTGGAGATGGACGTCCCCGATGCTGACCTCACCCAGGCTGTCCGGTATGGCCTTCTACAGCAGGTGCCGCCGCTTCCCTCGGGTTTGACGGCGTTCTCGGACGACGAACTCTTAGACTCGACGGGGTCAGTTTTCCAGAGGGTGCGCACCGCACCTAGCCAGGCGACCTTTAACGAAAGGGTGGGCAAGCACAAGCCAAACAACGACGCGATCAGAGGCCTTCAGGCCACGCTATGTCACCATGCCGTACTGGTGCACGGACCCCCTGGGACAGGCAAGACCACCTTCTCCGTCGCCTGCCTGGACATGTGGGGATGCTGCCTACGTTCGGGCCAAGCAGTTGCGCCGGCAGCCGGTTCGAACACTGCGGTCGACCAGCCCGCCCTGGCAATGTCCGAAGCACATCAGCGGCGCCGTCTCGATCCCGACGCGGGGTTCCCTTTGGAGATTCGTGCGCCTGGCCAGAAAGGAGCGCGTCAACGATGAGCTTGTTGACCTGACCCCAGAGGGCCACTACAAGAACGCCTACGGTGACTTCCCGTTTCAGGATGGGGACAAGAGCCCTGACTTCAAGCCCTTCAAGGCCAACCTGCTCCGGGATGCCAGGGTGATCATGTCCACACACGAGGCAGCCTAAGCCCTCGGACAGAAGGACAGCCCGCACATTGTCCTCCTGGTGATCGACGAGGCCGGACAGGCCACGGAGCTGCATGCGCTTATGTCTATAGTGAACGTGATCAACAGTGGCGGAGTCCTGGTACTGGTGGGCGACCCGAACCAGTTGCCCCCTACGGTTCTCTCAAAGCTTGCCAACGACCTGGGTCTCTGTGTCAGCATATTTGACAGGATGTTTCACGCCCTCCGCGGCCAGGACACGGCGGTGGTCCACCTGTCGATTTGCTACCGCATGCATCCGCAGCTGCTCGCCTTTCCGAACGCAGCCTACTATAGCAAGGGTATGACGAGCGGCATCATGGACCCGCTCAGAGACAGGCCCATAGTTGACGGCATCCCATGGAGAGACATCTCACCTTGGGAATCTGGGCGCCTGGCGGAACTCGCCAAGCTCACCAGTTCCAACGAGGCCGACCTCAGCGCGACCCTCAGGCAGTTGGAACCTCCGCAAGACGGCGACAAGCACCGCTTCCTGCTAGTCGACACACCCTCGTGGGAGGTTTCGTCCGGCCTCCAGCCAGGCTACGCCAACCTCCCCGAGGCAGCGCAGGCTGTGGACATCGTGCGGGCGCTCCTCCCTGAGCTTGAAAGAGGCACCACCGTCCGAATCGTCGTTGGCTACCAGCTCCAGACGGCCATCCTCAAGGATGGCTGGCCACAAGGTCCGCGCCACCTCAGCGGTGTCCTTCGGAACTCGAAGAGTGGCAAGACAGGGAAGTCCGGCAAGGGAAAAGGCAGTGGCGGCCGTGGCGGGCACGACATCCCCGCCCCTGGAGCAGACGCCCAAGAGCAAGAGGTCAACACTCACCGCTGGGAAACCGTCTTTCGGGAGGATCGTAACGACTACACAGCCATCGGCACAGCCTTCCCTGGTTTCAGGCAGATTGCAGGCAAGTGCCTGAAACATGGGGCCCTCAAGCTCACTACCATCGACTCCAGCCAGGGTGGGAAGGCAGACGTCGTGATTGTGCTGACCACCAGGAGCAACGGGATGCACAAATGGGGCTTTGTCGATGACGCCAACCGGTTGAATGTGGCGATCACGAGGGCCAAGCGGAACATCATGATGTTGGGAGACGGGCGTATGTTCGCCAACGCCACGTGGTCCCAGCTACGTGTGCTTTCCGAATATGGGCGCTTGACCCGCCTTTGGGTCCGGTTCGGTGGCGCCGGACCTGCTGGCCACAGGCGATCCCTGGTCATAGACGAGAGCTTTGACCCACTGCCCGACCTCGCCACCTGGGCACCCTCCCCCGTTGCCTGGAGTTGTGACGCGAAGGGAGAGGACGGGCGCAGTGAGCTCGATGCGGCCAAGAGAAAAGCCCGTGACGCTCAGGCGAACAGCTTCGCCGATCGCTACAACACCCCACTGGCTGATGACTTCGACTTGGACTCCCTGGGCAAGTTCATCTCTGTCGGCTTGAACGAGATCCTCTCGACGCCTGCCTTCCATGTGCTCATCTTCCTGGTGGCGGGGCTCCACCCGCATGAGTTCTCGCTGTCTGAGACACCGCGGCAGCCTGGCAGACTCGACCGGAAGGCATGGTCGCACCTGGGCTTCCCGTTCGACATGTCCCTGGGTCTAGACGCGACCAATCTGGTCTACAACGTGCTCTGGGCAGCCATAATGTGGTCACTCGGCCTTAGACCACGCAGTGTGCAACGACTCCCTCCCCCCGGTGCCGCGCGTCAAGGGCCAAGGGCAGACGTGCGACGCTCTGCGGTCGGCGCCAGTGCACTCCCAAGGGACTGTTCCGGCAGGTTCCCCAGGCGTGGAGTGCAACAACCAGGGGTTGCTGCAGACACAGGAAGCACCCTGGGATGGATGGCCTGCAGGAGATCTTGCGTAACGCCTCCGTCGATCCAACCTGGGTCAAACTCCGGGAGGAGATCAAGGACTCAGATGGCCTCCCCATGGAGTCTTGCAAGACCCGCTCGCTCTTGGTGGTCATGATGTTAATGCTCCGCGAGCCGCGCGTGTTCTTGTGGCCGTTCCCTCACGCCGAACAGGCTGGGGACTTAATTGAAGCCATCCTGGGTTTCTGTGTCCCGTGGCAGGAAGCGCATCGTGGGTCCCGGCAGGCCTTCGCGAGCACCTGGGGCCTCACGCTGGAGGATCTGGCCGATCTTCACGGCCGCATCGAGGCAATCCTGCCCCACATCTCCAAGCTCGTTGCGGTGGCGCACCACCACCCCGAAGCACAGGCATCTGGCTGCCCACAGACCTGGAGTGAGATGGACAGGCATGACTTCCAGCTGAAGGCCCCGATGCTCGTCCTCGAGAAGATCGTCCCAGCCGCCTCACTGCCCCCCCTGGGTACGCACCACTGCTCCGTGTGCGCGCTGCACACCGCGCTTGCTGGCTCGGACGCCTCCCTGGGTGACGACGAAAGGGGTGCTGGGCTCGCCTACATCGGCGGCGGATTCGCGCTCTCCAACACCGATCTGGACGCCCCCATGCCGTCTGCCCCTGCTCCAGGTTCCAAGCAGGACCCCCCGCACATCTCCGACGACAGGCTGATTGCTGAGCAGAAGCATGGCAGGTTCATGTGCGACAGATGCGGCAAGGATCATCTACGCTCCACAGACGGTACATGGATCTCGGACGATGCACGCCTGATGGTAGCGCAGAACCGGCCCCGGGCCTACCTCGACGGTACAAACATGGGATGGCACGGCGAGATCTGCTGGATCCGACACCTGGAGGAAGAGGGCATCCCAGCACCAACTGGTGCAGCAGTCGCGGATAAGTTCAAGGAGTACGAACATTGGAGGACAGGTGGCGCAAGTGACAGGAAGGCGGTTGCCCTCCCCTCCCTGGGTCATCTCCCACTTGGCTTCGGATGCAGCCCCCAATCGGACACGAGGACACTGGCGGATCTCATCATGACTCCGACGGGCATGCACATCCCCACGCGCGCCAACACCACTATCCCTATCCTCCGGGTCAGAGATGAGCGGTTCGGCCTCCAAGCTGCGGAGAACAAGGTCTACTCAGCTCGGTGCGACACATGCCCCCCAGGGGCACCGCTCCTAGTCTGGAAGATTGGAGCACCTCCCCTGGGCTGCTTCATATGGAAGCCAAAGGAAGGAGTGGGTGTGCCCGAGCAAGCCGGGCTGCCTCCCATCGAGCGGCGAGCCATAGCCTGGTGGGAGCGCGACTGGAACGCCACGTGGTGTTGCTGGCGGTGCCTGGTCACCATCTGGAACATCGGACCCGCGACCCTGGACCGCATCATTGGGAGAGACTACAGGGCACTTTATCCAGCTGAGGCCCCTGTCCTGCCAACGCTCAATAGCCAGATTGTGGCGGATGCGCCAGTGGATATTCTCAGCACCCTTCCCTGGATGGGCGCTGACGCCAAGGGCCCAGATCGCTTCGCCAAGACAGGAGCGGCAAACCTCCCTGTGTCCAGCGCCTCGGGAACAGCTGCTCCCGTGGCCGAGCAGGCCCCCAGGACTCTCTCGCAGCTCATGTAGCTCCTGCCGGAGCTGCCAGTCCCTCTGTGGCCGCTCCTGGACAGCAGGGACGTCACCAACCCCGCGCTCAGGCCAGACGACCCCAGGAGTGGGTCTGGCAACGGAGACGTGGTCGTTCAGCAGCTCCTCGTGACCTACCTCCGGGACTTCCACCCTGGATTGGACTACATTTGGCGGCAGTTCTGTCGCGGCCATTGCGATGATAACATCCCAGAGCCTAAAAACGAAGAAGCCTCCTGGCCAGGCAGTCGGTTGACGAGGTTTCTCAGGGCGGCGCACGGCGACAACATCCCGAAGGATTGCTCCCCGCTCAACCAGCCCTGGGCAGGCAAGCGGCTGGCCGCCGCACGAGTCGTCTCCCACCTCACCAACGGCGAGAAACACAAAGAGGCCTGTGAGCGGCACGTCTCGACCCTCGACCCGGAGAGTGGCCTCGACCCAGTCAGACACGAGATGGGCACGCTGACGAGCCTCCTGCTCAGCCTCAGTGCCGATGCCCTGGCCTCGACAACCATCACCTCCCTGGCGGAGTCGCGCGTGCAGGCCATGAGCGAGGACATGCCCGGCAACGCGGCAGGGCGCCCTCCGGCACAGTGGCTGGGCCCCAAGCTCGAAGCTCCAGCAAGACCCGAGGGAGGCACCTCCACAGCGGTTGGTGGAGACAACTCCCTGGGTACGAAGGACGCCGAAATGGGCGCTGGAGACGCGAAGGTGCCTGGCCTAGCTGCCAAAGGGGAGGGCGACGAAGACGAGGTTCCTGCTACTGAGCGAGCGGATTCGGCCGACTTTGGAAGCCCCCACGAGCCTCCTCCCCCTGATGACTGCGCGGACCCGGCCGCTGGCCCCGCTGAAGATGATGGCCCCGGCGCCGGGCCGCCGCGGCAAAGCCCAGCGGCAGAGCGCATGGAACCCAGCTCCGACGACGACCCCTTGGCCGCCTGGGGTCGCACAGCCACCACCGAGCAGAACGCCAGTGGTTCCAGCGGGCCAGGTCAAGATGAAGCCGCGCGAGAGAGAGGCGCAGCGCAGGACCGCCGCCGCCCACTACGCAACCCACAGACACCAGACCGCAGGCTTGCCTACTCTGGCGCGGCGGGACGACGCGCTCTCAACCAGCTGACCGACGCCCACGGAGGCCCCATGTACAAGGCCTGGTTGGGCTCCGTGGACTTGGAGCGCCGCGGAGATACGCCCGCCAAGCGCATCACCAGACACCAAGTGGACTTGGGTGGAGTATTCTGCGCCCTTGGGTCGGCCTACACAAAAGGCATCCGGAACCCTGGGTGCAAGGATCCCAAGTCAGACCCGAAGCTGCACACGGACGAGAACATCAACAAGTTCTTGGATGACTGGAAGCGCTGTGGATACGATGCCTACGCGATGGACAAGAAGTATAACTTCCGCATCGACTGGGCAACGGTACGGTCCGAATACACGCGCCACACCAGGACCGACGGCACGGGCAAGGGCAGCCACCAGCAGAGCAGCTGGTATGACCGGGCTGGGAGCTCCTGGGACGCCTGGGACAACTGGCAGAGTGGCTGGAGCTCTGGCTGGCACGACGACCAGTGGCAGTCAGGAGGCAAGCGTGGTGGCGGCAGGCCAGACGATCGTGGCGAGAAGAGACAACGGTGGGGCGACTGAGCCCCCCCCATCCCCAAGAGATTCAGGTGCAGCGTCCGATTTCCACACTCTGTGCAGCCTTCAGCTGCCTCCCTGGGTTACGTTTCATATACTCGTGTGGCGGCCTTCAGCCGCCCTCCCTGGTACACGCACTTCCTGCCTTTGGACCCAAGTGTGTTTACCAGCAATACCGTCTGCATGACTGCGCTGGGGCGTGTTGCGTGCAGGCCATAGTTGGCCCCTGGCCCCGCTGTAGTTGTTTTCACCTCTGGCCCTGTCGGACTTCGCCCCCCGGCCTCGCGGCTCTGTGACCGACGCAAAGATGGCTTCGCCTCGTCACTGTCCAGAACCGCACTCTCACTCCCTGGGATTCTTTAAGGTGCAGCGGCCTTCAGCTGCTCATCTCTGCTATTCCCTGGGAGCGACCTTGGGCGGGTGGCGCCCCGACAGCGGGTTTCGAACGCATGACCAGATGGTGCACTTCTGAGCCGTTGAGGTACGCCTCCGGCACGGTGGCGTGCTGTGCCCACCCGTAAGGACGCTGTTGCCGCGCCCGGACGCAGGGACGCAGTTGCGCACCCACTTGCGCGCGCCAGCCACAGTGTTGCCGCGGGTGGTCAGCGGACTGAGCCTATACCTGTGCCTAGTGCGTACGCCTGCTTCCTTTGTTGGCCGCCAGTTCCTGTTGCCCGGACTGGCATCATCCCATCGTCGCTCCCCCGCTCTACCTGGATGAGTGGCCCTTAGCTCCCTGGGCTTCTTCGTGACCGCTGGCTGTTGCTTCGGCTGCAGCTGGTAAGCGGCAGCACAGCTTTCCCAGAGCGCCATCTTCTTACACTTCACTCTGGTACGCCAGGGTACCAAGGATAGGCGTGGCTCTGTGTATGCTTGTCACGTTAGATGCTTCCTGGTACGCGTTCCTGCTCTTATCTTTGGTTGCTAGTCGCCTGCGACTTGTGCCTGGTAGAAGATTGGGACAGTTGTACCTTCCGCATAGCGTCGCATCATGTTACCTGATGGCTCGCTTGCGAACGCATCTCTGTTCGAGGTTGTCTTCCCGGGCCTGACGTGCCTTGTTCGGTTACAGACACCACGAATTTCGCGCCTTTTGGCTGCGTTGGTGCGTACTCTGAAGCTGCGACGGTTCGCTGGCGCTGTCAGAGTCCAACCTCTCCCTACGGTATGCAGTCAGGCGACAGCTTGCGCGTCTCTCGGACGCTTCTGCTTGAGCATGGTTCAGACACCCTGGGACCCTATGGTACGCCATTCGCTGCGCCGAGGTTTGCAGACTCCCTACTGTTCAGATAGTGTACCCAAGCGGCGTACTGCTTGGCCATGGCCTCAGACACCTTGGGGTTATTTGCATCGCGCCATTTTGGCAGCGTAGTTACAGACTCCCTGGGTGCAGGTCCCTGGGCGTCAGACACCCTGGGTTGCAGCACCCTCGCACCCGCCGCCCCGGCGCCGGCCGCGGCCCGCGCGCGCGTCCGGCCAATTAGTTTCGGCCGCAGCCCGACCGTTACTCGCCGCCGCTGGCGCTTCCGCTCGCGGCTGTAAAAAAATATATCCCCACCAGCCCATCCAGAAACGACGCCCAGGGGAGTTGAGGTGATCAGGGAAGTGCGGCAGCAAAGAGGAGGACGGCCGAACCGTGCAAAGGAGTGAGGAGGAGAAGGAGGAGGTGGATGGATGGATGGATGAGGGAGTGGGAAGACGGAGGATGAATAGGATGAGGAGGAGGCGGAGGAGGAGGAGGAGGAGGAAGAGGAGGAGGAGGAGGAGGAGGAGGAGGAGGAGGAAGAGAAGGAGTAGGAGCAGGAAGGAGGAACAGGAGGAGGAGGAGGAGGGCAAGCACAAGGGCCAGAGGTCTCTTGGATGCCTCTAGGAGCCTCTTGGAGTATCTCTTGGGCGATTCTTGGGGGCCTCTTGGGACGTCTTGGGGGTCTCTTGGCGATCCTGGGGGGCTCTTCGGGGTCTTGGGTGCCTCGGGGGGGGGGGCCTCTTGGGGCCTCTGAGGGTCTTCTTGGGGGCCTTCTGGGGGCCTCTTGGGGGCCTCTTGGGGCCATCTAGGGGCCATCTTGGGACCTCTTGGGGCCTCCTGGGCGCGTCTTTGTGCCATCTTGGAGGAGATCTATCAAAGAAGAGCTGAGCGTTAATTAGCGTTGCCCCCCCAGGAGGCCAAAATGGGGCCAAAACCCTGCTAAACTCAATGATTTTGGCTTCCTCGCCGAGGCTGTCTTGGACGCTCTGACCGCTCCCCGCCCCTCCTGTCCAGGTCAGTGGGGAGGGGGTAGGGGGAGGGGTAAACCCCTCCCCGAAGGGGAAGAGGGAGGGGTGGAAGAGGAAACGCCCTAAACCACCGACGCCCAGAGGGCTGGTGGGATTGACAACACCAAAGCATCGAAGTCAAGCGTGTACGGTGTTCAGCATATTTCAGAAACTGTTCATGTTCCTCCACACGAACAAGCAAGAAGAGGACGCGGAAGCAATTGGCGAGGTAATCCGTAAGGGCTTCGCCCCCTGCCGCCGGCCCCCTCCCTCGGAGAATGGGCCATGGAAGAGCTAAGTCATGAGGTCTTGGCGCTCTCGTGAAGCAGTATCGAAACTTCATGCGAAGCCGATTCGCAATCAGCAAAACCAACTGATCACAAGAGGGGTTACCACACCTGGCGATTGGTAAGACGTGTATGGTTTACGGGCTTGGTTGCCACACCTTGCGATTAAAGGGCCGAGGGAGTTCTCGCAGTTTGGGTTACCACGCCTTGCGATGGATGTGCGTGAAGGGTGGCACCGAATTTCAGAAATGTGGCAAATCCCATGTGTTTTTGGACCCTGACCCCGCGGATCTGCGTAAGGGGTAGCGCCGAATTTCAGAAATTTGGCGAATCCCCTGTGTTTTTGGACCCTGACCCCGCGGATCTGCGTGAGGGGTGGCACCGAATTTCAGAAATGTGGCAAATCCCTTGTGTTTTTGGACCCTGACCCCGCGGATCTGCGTGAGGGGTGGCACCGAATTTCAGAAATGTGGCAAATCCCTTGTGTTTTTGGACCCTGACCCCGCGGATCTGCGTGAGGGGTGGCGCCGAATTTCAGAAATGTGGCAAATCCAATGTGTTTTTGGACCCTGACCCCGCGGATCTGCGTGAGGGGTGTCGATTTCGAGCCCCCCCAGCAATTCAGACAACGCGCCCAGGGGGTGCTAAAAATCCCGTTTGGGCCTCCCCCCCCCTCGCGCGGTCAATCAACTAGTTACAGTAACCAGCAATCAGTCAACTAGTTACAGTAATCAGCAAGAAGCAGAACTGTAACACTGGAAACTACAAACTACAACTGGTACAGGAAACTGCGAATCACGCGCCTCGCAGCCTGGTGGCCCCACAAGGGGGCCGGCGGATTATTGTGGTTTAGGAATGCATCATTGCACATAATGAGAGCAAAGGCTAAGCTGGCATGACATTGAATCTAGAAGGCCCAGTACAGTGTTGGCGCGGTCCCTGGTCGCGAACCAAGAAGACTCCACCTCTTTCCGTCGCTTTGTTGGCTCAAGCCACCTTTGGGGCAGTGGCGATTTCGAATTCAGCAGTGTGTGTGATTGCCGACCAGCCAGTATCCCACCAACCATGCTCAGCCCGCGCTCGATGTTCCAAGAAGTTGAAGCGACGCTCACCGAGCAGTGGAAGTGTAAGGCGGTGCGTCCCGAGACGAACTGGTTCAGCTCGGCCCCCACGCGATGCCCAACGTCAGAGCTGCTCGCCTTCAGCGACGACCAGGACGCCGACGCGCACAAGGAGAGCTGGGGCGCCACCGCGCTGCCGAGGGACGGCGATGAGCTGGCGTTCCTCGAGACGGCGCTGCTCGAGGCGGTATCCTTCGGGGACGGGCCGCCCCAGATGGGGCCGGCGGTGCCAGCGCCGGCGGTGGCCCCGCTCAGGCGACTCCGGTCGGAGGCATTCTGGGAGCAGAAGGCGGCTGCCTCCCGGCGACAGCCGTGGTCGCCCTGGGAGGCGGGCGTGAGGCAGCGGCGCCCGTGCCTCGCCGAGCGCGACGGCCTCGGGCCAGCGGCGGTCGCGGCGCCGGCAGCGCCAGGCGCCGAGGGCGGAGGCGCCGCTGGCAGCCCCAGGACCAGGAGCTGGGCGGGCGCCGTCTCCAGGGAGCTGCGCCGCGGGGTGCGCGGGCCCGTGGCGCCGCCTGCCCCGCCGCCAGGGTCGCCCTCAGCAGCGCTCGGGTCTGCTCTGAGGTCGCGTGGCCGGTCGTACCACCCGGTCGGGAGCCGCCGGGAGCCGCGACTGGGGTGAGTTGGCGGAGTGCCGAGCTGCTTCGCCAGCGTCTGACCGCGTCCAGGGCGAGCCATGAAAACGTCAAGTGTGCGCACTCTGACCGTCTGCAGCTCCAGTGGAGCACCATTGGCTTTTATCTTGGGGCCGAGCTTTCCTGCTGCCATCTGGCGTTCAGCCGCGTCCAGCGCTATGATGCACCAACCTACTTTGGCGTTGACCACCAGGACGAATTTCGAGCGGCCCCCAAAAAGTACCAAAGCTCAAGGGTTTTCACGTGTCGGGCCCTGGGAGACACTCGCCCGACACTGTTTCGACACTGTTTCGACACTCTTTTGACACTCTTCTGGGTGCTCGAAATTATTTCTGGGGTGTGGTCCTTAGGTAGGTCGGGAACAGCATAAGTCCAGCGCAACCCCTGCACTCGTTTCGACCTGCATTGGTGCAGTCCTCCCGTCCGCAGCCACACACGCCAGGTGCACAGCCTTGGACTCCGAGAACAGGGGCCCGAGACGCGCAGCGCCCGGTGCCCCCTCGCTCGCCAGGCGGGCCCGCTCGTGCTCGCCGATTTGGTCTGCGCCTCGCGCGGCCACCCTTCCTTCCGTCCGACAGTTTTTGGCACGCGCGGATCCGCGCAAAATTTTCAGTACGCGCGCGCGTTGCCGTATCGCTCAGATGGGTGATACTTTTCTCAACGATGATGTTTTTGTGTCTCGCTCGAGAGATCTCCCGCTTTTTCTGAACAACACAAGTTTGTCGCATTGCTTGCAGTTCCTTATCTGCATCTCAGATGTGTAGGGAAGCGTGCCTGATTGGAGCTCGATACTTCGCAAGCCGCCCCAGTGCTGAGGATTGGCCCACGCTAACACACTTGCTGGACGCACATCCAGATCGTGTTCTGCTTGCGTGCGTTTTGTGCCCCTTGGAGTCAAACAGCCAAGGGTCTGACTGCTCAGAGGAAGTCTACACCCTAAAACCCTCTGAGCAGTGCTTGAAAATGGTAAGCCCGATGTGCAGCGCGACTGGATGTCGCATCGCATGTTCATTCCAGACATGTTTGTCTGCCTGAGCTGTCTAGCTTGCCGCTCCTGTGCCCAGGGAGCAGACTTGTGAAACAAAAATAGAAGAAGACTCCACCTCTTGATCATCGGGCATCCTCGAGTGAGAATATCGCGCGCACTACCAACCTCGCCCATTGCCATAGCAAATCGAGCAACTTCAAATCACACAATCTGCATGCAATCCGTACCCGCCTAAGCTGATACAGTAAAAAACACATTCGGCGCCACCACAAAGTCCCTGACGTCTGCCTTGCGCAGGCCAGGCTCAGCCAATAGGGGTGCCTTGCGCTGGCCAGGCTCAGCCAAACTCGGGGAGCATGTAGATGGGCAGAAGAAAAAGCTTGATGAACGCGCACACGACAAGGAAAAGGGGATGAAGGGGAAAGGGGATGAAGGGGACGAGGAGCCAGCTGATGAAGGGGATGACCCGACTCATGGAGGCCTCGACCCGATCAATCGCTCATGAGTGGGCCACCAAACTGGAGCACATGCTGTGACTGCCCATTCTTAGCTACCCACCTTCCGCGAAAACGGCACGCCAGTCTGCAGGCAGTGGGGCTCCTCAAGCACCGCGTGGAGGTGCTGGGCGGGGCGCCATGACACGTTTGGGCCAAAACCCCGCGCGCCCTGGGTCCCCGTCGCTTGAGTGGAGGAGGAGGAGGAGGATGAGGAGGCGTAGGAGAGCATGGGGGAGGAATAGTAACATGGGGGAGTAGCAGGAGGAGGGGGAGCTGGAACTGAAGGGGCAGGAGAAGGAGTAGTGGGAGGTTGAACCGAAGGGACAGGATGAGGAGGAGGAGGACGATGACGATGACGATGACGACGACGGCGATGATGATGACGATGATGCTGATGATGCTATTGATGATGATTATGATGATCTTGATTATGCTGATGCTGATGTTGATGATAGTGGTGCTGATGCTGCTGATGCTGACAGCTGTGGTGATGATGATGGTGGTCATGCTGGTGCTGATAATGGTGCTGATGCTGATTATGACGGCGACGACGATGCCGATGATGCTGGTGATGATTATGGCTATTATGATGATGCCCCCCAGGGGCACCGCTCCTAGTCTGGAAGATTGGAGCACCTCCCCTGGGCTGCTTCATATGGAAGCCAAAGGAAGGAGTGGGTGTGCCCGAGCAAGCCGGGCTGCCTCCCATCGAGCGGCGAGCCATAGCCTGGTGGGAGCGCGACTGGAACGCCACGTGGTGCTGCCGGCGGTGCCTGGTCACCATCTGGAACATCGGACCCGCGACCCTGGACCACATCATTGGGAGAGACTACAGGGCACTTTATCCAGCTGAGGCCCCTGTCCTGCCAACGCTCAATAGCCAGATTGTGGCGGATGCGCCAGTGGATATTCTCAGCACCCTTCCCTGGATGGGCGCTGACGCCAAGGCCCCAGATCGCTTCACCAAGACAGGAGCGGCAAACCCCCTGGGTCCAGCGCCTCGGGAACAGCTGCTCCCGTGGCCGAGCAGGCCCCCAGGACTCTCTCGCAGCTCATGGAGCTCCTGCCGGAGCTGCCAGTCCCTCAATGGCCGCTCCTGGACAGCAGGGGCGTCACCAACCCCACGCTCAGGCCAGACGACCCCAGGAGTGGGTCTGGCAACGGAGACGTGGTCGTTCAGCAGCTCCTCGCGACCTACCTCCGAGACTTCCACCCTGGATTGGACTACATTTGGCGGCAGTTCTGTCGCGGCCATTGCGATGATAACATCCCAGAGCCTAAAAACGAAGAAGCATCTTGGCCAGGCAGTCGGTTGACGAGGTTTCCCAGGGCGGCGTACGGCGACAACATCCCGAAGGATTGCTCCCCGCTCAACCAGCCCTGGGCAGGCAAGCGGCTGGCCGCCGCACGAGTCGTCTCCCACCTCGCCAACGGCGAGAAACACAAAGAGGCCTGGGAGCGGCACGTCTCGACCCTCGCCCCGGAGAGTGGCCTCAACCCAGTCAGACACGAGATGGGCACGCTGACGAGCTTCCTGCTCAGCCTCAGTGCCGATGCCCTGGCCTCGACAACCATCGCCTCCCTGGCGGAGTCGCACGTGCAGGCCATGAGCGAGGACATGCCCGGCAACGCGGCAGGGCGCCCTCCGGCGCAGTGGCTTGGCCCCAAGCTCGAAGCTCCAGCAAGACCCGAGGGAGGCACCTCCACAGCGGTTGGTGCAGACAACTCCCTGGGTACGAAGGACGCCGAAATGGGTGCTGGAGACGCGAAGGTGCCTGGCCTAGCTGCCAAAGAGGAGGATGACGAAGACGAGGTTCCTGCTACTGAGCGAGCGGATTCGGCCGACTTTGGAAGCCCCCCACGAGCCTCCTCCCCCTGGTGACTGCGCGGACCCGGCCGCTGGCCCCGCTGAAGATGATGGCCCTTGCGCCAGGCCGCCGCAGCAAAGCCCAGCGGCAGAGCGCATGGAACCCAGCTCCGACGACGACCCCTTGGCCGCCTGGGGTCGTACAGCCACCACCGAGCAGAACGCCGGTGGTTCCAGCGGGCCAGGTCAAGATGAAGCCGCGCGAGAGAGAGGCACAGCGCAGGACCGCCGCCCCCCACTATGCAACCCACAGACACCAGACCGCAGGCTTGCCTACTCTGGCGCAGCGGGACGACGCGCTCTCAACCAGCTGACCGACGCCCACGGAGGCCCCATGTACGAGGCCTGGTTGGGCTCCGTGGACTTGGAGCGCCGCGGAGATACGCCCGCCAAGCGCATCACCAGACACCAAGTGGACTTGGGTGGAGTATCCTGCGCCCTTTGGTCGGCCTACACAAAAGGCATCCGGAACCCTGGGTGCAAGGATCCCAAGTCAGACCCGAAGTTCCACGCGGACGAGAACATCAACAAGTTCTTGGATGACTGGAAGCGCTGCGGATACGATGCCTACGCGATGGACAAGAAGTATAACTTCCGCATCGATTGGGCAGCCGCACGGTCCGAATACATGCGCCACGCCAGGACCGACGGCACGGGCAAGGGCAGCCACCAGCAGAGCAGCTGGTGTGACCGGGCTGGGAGCTCCTGGGACGCCTGGGACAACTGGCAGAGTGGCTGGAGCTCTGGCTGGCACGACGACCAGTGGCAGTCAGGAGGCAAGCGTGGTGGCGGCAGGCCAGACGATCGTGGCGAGAAGAGACAAGGGTGGGGCGACTGAGCCCCCCCCATCCCCAAGAGATTCAGGTGCAGCGTCCGATTTCCATACTCTGTGCAGCCTTCAGCTGCCTCCCTGGGTTACGTTTCATATACTCGTGTGGCGGCCTTCAGCCGCCTTCCCTGGTACACGCACTTCCTGCCTTTGGACCCGAGTGTGTTTACCAGCAATACCGTCTGCATGACTGCGCTGGGGCGTGTTGCGCGCAGGCCATAGTTGGCCCCTGGCCCTGCTGTAGTTGTTTTCACTTCTGGCCCTGTCGGACTTCGCCCCCCAGCCTCGCGGCTCTGTTACCGACGCAAAGATGGCTTCGCCTCGTCACTGTCCAGAACCGCACTCTCACGCCCTGGGTTTCCTTAAGGCACAGCTGCCGTCAGCTGCTCTTCTCTGCTATTCCATGGGAGCGACCTTGGGCGGGTGGCGTCCCGACAGCGGGTTTCGAACGCATGACCAGATGGTGCACTTCTGCGCCGTTGAGGTACGCCTCCGGCACGGTGGCGTGGTGCGCCCACCCGTAAGGACGTTGTTGCCGCGCCCGGACGCAGGGGCGCAGTTGCGCACCCACTTGCGCGCGCCGGCCACAGTGTTGCCGCGGGTGGTCAGCGGACTGAGCCTATACCTGTGCCTAGTGCGTACGCCTGCTTCCTTTGTTGGCCGCCAGTTCCTGTTGCCCCGACTGGCATCGTCCCATCGTCGCTCCCCCGCTCTACCTGGATGAGCGGCCCTTAGCTTCCTGGGCTTCTTCGTGACCACTGGCTGTTGCTTCGGCTGCAGCTGGTAAGCGGCAGCGCAGCTTTCCCAGAGCGCCATCTTCTTACACTTCACTCTGGTACGCCAGGGTACCAGGGATAGGCGTGGCTCTGTGTATGCTTGTCACGTTAGATGCTCCCTGGTACGCGTTCCTGCTCTTATCTTTGGTTGCTGGTCGCCTGCGACTTGTGCCTGGTAGAAGAATGGGACAGTTGTACCTTCCGCATAGCGTCGCATCATGTTACCTGATGCCTCGCTTGCGAACGCATCTCTGTTCGAGGTTGTCTTCCCGGGCCTGACGTGCCTTGTTCGGTTGCAGACACCACGAATTTCGCGCCTTTTGGCTGCGTTGGTGCGTACTCTGAAGCTGCGACGGTTCGCTGGCGCTGTCAGAGTCCAACCTCTCCCTACGGTATGCAGTCAGGCGACAGCTTGCGCGTGTCTCGGACGCTTCTGCTTGAGCATGGTTCAGACACCCTGGGACCCTATGGTACGCCATTCGCTGCGCCGAGGTTTGCAGACTCCCTACTGTTCAGATAGTGTACCCAAGCGGCGTATTGCTTGGCCATGGCCTCAGACACCTTGGGGTTATTTGCATCGCGCCATTTTGGCAGCGGGGTTACAGACTCCCTGGGTGCAGGTCCCTGGGCGTCAGACACCCTGGGTTGCAGCGCCCTCGCGCCCGCCGCCCCGGCGCCGGCCGCGGCCCGCGCGCGCGTCCGGCCAATTAGTTTCGGCCGCAGCCCGACCGTTTTTCGCCGCCGCTGGCGCTTCCGCCCGCGGCTGTAACAAAACAAATATCCCCACCAACCCATCCAAAAACGACGCCCAGGGGAGTCGAGGTGATCAGGGCAGTGCGGCAGCAAAGAGGAGGACGGCCGAACCGTGCAAAGGAGTGAGGAGGAGAAGGTGGAGGTGGATGGATGGATGGATGAGGGAGTGGGAAGACGGAGGATGGATAGGATGAGGAGGAGGCGGAGGAGGAGGAGGAGGAGGAGGAGGAGGAGGAGGAGGAGGGGGAGGAGGAGGAGGAAGAGAAGGAGTATGAGCAGGAAGGAGGAACAGGAGGAGGAGGAGGAGGAGGGCAAGCACAATGACCACTTTCTCTTGGATGCCTCTAGGAGCCTCTTGGAGTATCTCTTGGGCGATTATTGGGGGCCTCTTGGGACGTCTTGGGGATCTCTTGGCGATTCTGGGGGGTTCTTCGGGGTCTTGGGTGCCTCGGGGGGGGGGCCTCTTGGGGCCTCTGAGGGTCTTCTTGGGGGCCTTCTGGGGGCCTCTTGGGGGCCTCTTGGGGCCTCTTGGCCATCTTGGGGCCATCTTGGGACCTCTTGGGGCCTCCTGGGCGCGTCTTTGTGCCATCTTGGAGGAGATCTATCAAAGAAGAGCTGAGCGTTAATTAGCGTTGCCCCCCCAGGAGGCCCAAATGGGGCCAACGCCCTGCTAAAATCAATGATTTTGGCTTCCTCGCCGAGTCTGTCTTGGACGCTCTGACCGCTCCTCGCCCCTCCTGTCCAGGTCAGTGGGGAGGGGGTAGGGGGAGGGGTCAGCCCCTCCCCGAAGGGGAAGAGGGAGGGGTGGAAGAGGAAACGCCCTAAACCACCGACGCCCAGAGGGCTGGTGGGATTGACAACACCAAAGCATCGAAGTCAAACGTGTACGGTGTTCAGCATATTTCAGAAACTGTTCATCTTCCTCCACACGAACAAGCAAGAAGAGGACGCGGAAGCAATTGGCGAGATAATTATTGTGGTTTAGGAATGCATCATTGCACATAATGAGAGCAAAGGCTAAGCTGGCATGACATTGAATCTAGAAGGCCCAGTACAGTGTTGGCGCGGTCCCTGGTCGCGAACCAAGAAGACTCCACCTCTTTCCGTCGCTTTGTTGGCTCAAGCCACCTTTGGGGCAGTGGCGATTTCGAATTCAGCAGTGTGTGTGATTGCCGACCAGCCAGTATCCCACCAGCCATGCTCAGCCCGCGCTCGATGTTCCAAGAAGTTGAAGCGACGCTCACCGAGCAGTGGAAGTGTAAGGCGGTGCGTCCCGAGACGAACTGGTTCAGCTCGGCCCCCACGCGATGCCCAACGTCAGAGCTGCTCGCCTTCAGCGACGACCAGGACGCCGACGCGCACAAGGAGAGCTGGGGCGCCACCGCGCTGCCGAGGGACGGCGATGAGCTGGCGTTCCTCGAGACGGCGCTGCTCGAGGCGGTATCCTTCGGGGACGGGCCGCCCCAGATGGGGCCGGCGGTGCCAGCGCCGGCGGTGGCCCCGCTCAGGCGACTCCGGTCGGAGGCATTCTGGGAGCAGAAGGCGGCTGCCTCCCGGCGACAGCCGTGGTCGCCCTGGGAGGCGGGCGTGAGGCAGCGGCGCCCGTGCCTCGCCGAGCGCGACGGCCTCGGGCCAGCGGCGGTCGCGGCGCCGGCAGCGCCAGGCGCCGAGGGCGGAGGCGCCGCTGGCAGCCCCAGGACCAGGAGCTGGGCGGGCGCCGTCTCCAGGGAGCTGCGCCGCGGGGTGCGCGGGCCCGTGGCGCCGCCTGCCCCGCCGCCAGGGTCGCCCTCAGCAGCGCTCGGGTCTGCTCTGAGGTCGCGTGGCCGGTCGTACCACCCGGTCGGGAGCCGCCGGGAGCCGCGACTGGGGTGAGTTGGCGGAGTGCCGAGCTGCTTCGCCAGCGTCTGACCGCGTCCAGGGCGAGCCATGAAAACGTCAAGTGTGCGCACTCTGACCGTCTGCAGCTCCAGTGGAGCACCATTGGCTTTTATCTTGGGGCCGAGCTTTCCTGCTGCCATCTGGCGTTCAGCCGCGTCCAGTGCTATGATGCACCAACCTACTTTGGCGTTGACCACCAGGACGAATTTCGAGCGGCCCCAAAAACGTACCAAAGCTCAAGGGTTTTCACGTGTCGGGCCCTGGGAGACACTCGCCCGACACTGTTTCGACACTGTTTCGACACTCTTTTGACACTCTTCTGGGTGCTCGAAATTATTTCTGGGGTGTGGTCCTTAGGTAGGTCGGGAACAGCATAAGTCCAGCGCAACCCCTGCACTCGTTTCGACCTGCATTGGTGGAGTCCTCCCGTCCGCAGCCACACACGCCAGGTGCACAGCCTTGGGCTCCGAGAACAGGGGCCCGAGACGCGCAGCGCCCGGTGCCCCCTCGCTCGCCAGGCGGGCCCGCTCGTGCTCGCCGATTTGGTCTGCGCCTCGCGCGGCCACCCTTCCTTCCGTCCGACAGTTTTTGGCACGCGCGGATCCACGCAAAATTTTCAGTACGCGCGCGCGTTGCCGTATCGCTCAGATGGGTGATACTTTTCTCAACGATGATGTTTTTGTGTCTCGCTCGAGAGACTCGACGTACGGGGTGATAGCGATCTCCCGCTTTTTCTGAACAACACAAGTTTGTCGCATTGCTTGCAGTTCCTTATCTGCATCTCAGATGTGTAGGGAAGCGTGCCTGATTGGAGCTCGATACTTCGCAAGCCGCCCCAGTGCTGAGGATTGGCCCACGCTAACACACTTGCTGGACGCACATCCAGATCGTGTTCTGCTTGCGTGCGTTTTGTGCCCCTTGGAGTCAAACAGCCAAGGGTCTGACTGCTCAGAGGAAGTCTACACCCTAAAACCCTCTGAGCAGTGCTTGAAAATGGTAAGCCCGATGTGCAGCGCGACTGGATGTCGCATCGCATGTTCATTCCAGACATGTTTGTCTGCCTGAGCTGTCTAGCTTGCTGCTGTTGTGCCCAGGGAGCAGACTTGTGAAACAAAAATAGAAGAAGACTCCACCTCTTGATCATCGGGCATCCTCGAGTGAGAATATCGCGCGCACTACCAACCTCGCCCATTGCCATAGCAAATCGAGCAACTTCAAATCACACAATCTGCATGCAATCCGTACCCGCCTAAGCTGATACAGTAAAAAACACATTCGGCGCCACCACAAAGTCCCTGACGTCTGCCTTGCGCAGGCCAGGCTCAGCCAATAGGGGTGCCTTGCGCTGGCCAGGCTCAGCCAAACTCGGGGAGCATGTAGATGGGCAGAAGAAAAAGCTTGATGAACGCGCACACGACAAGGAAAAGGGGATGAAGGGGAAAGGGGATGAAGGGGACGAGGAGCCAGCTGATGAAGGGGATGACCCGACTCATGGAGGCCTCGACCCGATCAATCGCTCATGAGTGGGCCACCAAACTGGAGCACATGCTGTGACTGCCCATTCTTAGCCACCCACCTTCCGCGAAAACGGCACGCCAGTCTGCAGGCAGTGGGGCTCCTCAAGCACCGCGTGGAGGTGCTGGGCGGGGCGCCATGACACGTTTGGGCCAAAACCCCGCGCGCCCTGGGTCCCCGTCGCTTGAGTGGAGGAGGAGGAGGAGGATGAGGAGGCGTAGGAGAGCATGGGGGAGGAATAGTAACATGGGGGAGTAGCAGGAGGAGGGGGAGCTGGAACTGAAGGGGCAGGAGAAGGAGTAGTGGGAGGTTGAACCGAAGGGACAGGATGAGGAGGAGGAGGACGATGACGATGACGATGACGACGACGGCGATGATGATGACGATGATGCTGATGATGCTATTGATGATTATTATGATGATCTTGATTATGCTGATGCTGATGTTGATGATAGTGGTGCTGATGCTGCTGATGCTGACAGCTGTGGTGATGATGATGGTGGTCATGCTGGTGCTGATAATGGTGCTGATACTGATTATGACGGCGACGACGATGCCGATGATGCTGGTGATGATTATGGCTATTATGATGATGCCCCCCAGGGGCACCGCTCCTAGTCTGGAAGATTGGAGCACCTCCCCTGGGCTGCTTCATATGGAAGCCAAAGGAAGGAGTGTGTGTGCCCGAGTAAGCCGCCGGGCTGCCTCCCATCGAGCGGCGAGCCATAGCCTGGTGGGAGCGCGACTGGAACGCCACGTGGTGCTGCCGGCGGTGCCTGGTCACCATCTGGAACATCGGACCCGCGACCCTGGACCACATCATTGGGAGAGACTACAGGGCATTTTATCCAGCTGAGGCCCCTGTCCTGCCAACGCTCAATAGCCAGATTGTGGCGGATGCGCCAGTGGATATTCTCAGCACCCTTCCCTGGATGGGCGCTGACGCCAAGGCCCCAGATCGCTTCACCAAGCCAGGAGCGGCAAACCTCCCTGGGTCCAGCGCCTCGGGAACATCTGCTCCCGTGGCCGAGCAGGCCCCCAGGACTCTCTCGCAGCTCATGGAGCTCCTGCCGGAGCTGCCAGTCCCTCAGTGGCCGCTCCTGGACAGCAGGGACGTCACCAACCCCACGCTCAGGCCAGACGACCCCAGGAGTGGGTCTGGCAACGGAGACGTGGTCGTTCAGCAGCTCCTCGTGACCTACCTCCGAGACTTCCACCCTGGATTGGACTACGTTTGGCGGCAGTTCTGTCGCGGCCACTGCGATGATAACATCCCAGAGCCTAAAAACGAAGAAGCCTCTTGGCCAGGCAGTCGGTTGACGAGGTTTCTCAGGGCGGCGTACGGCGACAACATCCCGAAGGATTGCTCCCCGCTCAACCAGCCCTGGGCAGGCAAGCGGCTGGCCGCCGCACGAGTCGTCTCCCACCTCACCAACGGCGAGAAACACAAAGAGGCCTGGGAGCGGCACGTCTCGACCCTCGCCCCGGAGAGTGGCCTCAACCCAGTCAGACACGAGATGGGCACGCTGACGAGCTTCCTGCTCAGCCTCAGTGCCGATGCCCTGGCCTCGACAACCATCGCCTCCCTGGCGGAGTCGCGCGCGCAGGCCATGAGCGAGGACATGCCCGGCAACGCGGCAGGGCGCCCTCCGGCACAGTGGCTTGGCCCCAAGCTCGAAGCTCCAGCAAGACCCGAGGGAGGCACCTCCACAGCGGTTGGTGCAGACAACTCCCTGGGTACGAAGGACGCCGAAATTGGTGCTGGAGACGCGAAGGTGCCTGGCCTAGCTGCCAAAGAGGAGGATGACGAAGACGAGGTTCCTGCTACTGAGCGAGCGGATTCGGCCGACTTTGGAAGCCCCCACGAGCCTCCTCCCCCTGATGACTGCGCGGACCCGGCCGCTGGCCCCGCTGAAGATGATGGCCCTGGCGCCAGGCCGCCGCAGCAAAGCCCAACGGCAGAGCGCATGGAACCCAGCTCCGACGACGACCCCTTGGCCGCCTGGGGTCGTACAGCCACCACCGAGCAGAACGCCGGTGGTTCCAGCGGGCCAGGTCAAGATGAAGCCGCGCGAGAGAGAGAGGCACAGCGCAGGACCGCCGCCCCCCACTATGCAACCCACAGACACCAGACCGCAGGCTTGCCTACTCTGGCGCAGCGGGACGACGCGCTCTCAACTGGCTGACCGACGCCCACGGAGGCCCCATGTACAAGGCCTGGTTGGGCTCCGTGGACTTGGGGCGCCGCGGAGATACGCCCGCCAAGCGCATCATCATGCACCAAGTGGACTTGGGTGGGGTATTCTGCGCCCTTTGGTCGGCCTGCACAAAAAGGCATCCGGATCCCTGGGTGCAGGGGTCCCAAGTCAGACCCGAAGCTGCACACGGACGAGAACATCAACAAGTTCTTGGATGATTGGAAGCGCTGCGGATACGATGCCTACGCGATGGACAAGAAGTATAACTTCCGCATCGACTGGGCAGCGGCACGGCCCGAATACATGCGCCACGCCAGGACCGACGGCACGGGCAAGGGCAGCCACCAGCAGAGCAGCTGGTATGACCGGGCTGGGAGCTCCTGGGACGCCTGGGACAACTGGCAGAGTGGCTGGAGCTCTGGCTGGCACGACGACCAGTGGCAGTCAGGAGGCAAGCGTGGTGGCGGCAGGCCAGACGATCGTGGCGAGAAGAGACAAGGGTGGGGCGACTGAGCCCCCCCCATCCCCAAGAGATCCAGGTGCAGCGTCCGATTTCCACGCTGTGCAGCCTTCAGCTGCCTCCCTGGGTTACGTTTCATATACTCGTGTGGCGGCCTTCAGCCGCCCTCCCTGGTACACGCACTTCCTGCCTTTGGACCCAAGTGTGTTTACCAGCAATACCGTCTGCATGACTGCGCTGGGGCGTGTTGCGTGCAGGCCATAGTTGGCCCCTGGCCCCGCTGTAGTTGTTTTCACTTCTGGCCCTGTCGGACTTCGCCCCCCGGCCTCGCGGCTCTGTGACCGACGCAAAGATGGCTTCGCCTCGTCACTGTCCAGAACCGCACTCTCACGCCCTGGGTTTCTTTAAGGCACAGCTGCCGTCAGCTGCTCTTCTCTGCTATTCCCTGGGAGCGACCTTGGGCGGGTGGCGTCCCGACAGCGGGTTTCGAACGCATGACCAGATGGTGCACTTCTGAGCCGTTGAGGTACGCCTCCGGCACGGTGGCGTGGTGTGCCCACCCGTAAGGACGTTGTTGCCGCGCCCGGACGCAGGGACGCAGTTGCGCACCCACTTGCGCGCACCGGCCACAGTGTTGCCGCGGGTGGTCAGCGGACTGAGCCTATACCTGTGCCCAGTGCGTACGCCTGCTTCCTTTGTTGGCCGCCAGTTCCTGTTGCCCCGACTGGCATCATCCCATCGTCGCTCCCCCGCTCTACCTGGATGAGCGGCCCTTGGCTCCCTGGGCTTCTTCGTGACCGCTGGCTGTTGCTTCGGCTGCAGCTGGTAAGCGGCAGCGCAGCTTTCCCAGAGCGCCATCTTCTTACACTTCACTCTGGTACGCCAGGGTACCAAGGATAGGCGTGGCTCTGTGTATGCTTGTCACGTTAGATGCTCCCTGGTACGCGTTCCTGCTCTTATCTTTGGTTGCTAGTCGCCTGCGACTTGTGCCTGGTAGAAGAATGGGACAGTTGTACCTTCCGCATAGCGTCACATCATGTTACCTGATGGCTCGCTTGCGAACGCATCTCTGTTCGAGGTTGTCTTCCCGGGCCTGACGTGCCTTGTTCGGTTACAGACACCACGAATTTCGCGCCTTTTGGCTGCGTTGGTGCGTACTCTGAAGCTGCGACGGTTCGCTGGCGCTGTCAGAGTCCAACCTCTCCCTACGGTATGCAGTCAGGCGACAGCTTGCGCGTGTCTCGGACGCTTCTGCATGAGCATGGTTCAGACACCCTGGGACCCTATGGTACGCCATTCGCTGCGCCGAGGTTTGCAGACTCCCTACTGTTCAGATAGTGTACCCAAGCGGCGTACTGCTTGGCCATGGCCTCAGACACCTTGGGGTTATTTGCATCGCGCCATTTTGGCAGCGTAGTTACAGACTCCCTGGGTGCAGGTCCCTGGGCGTCAGACGCCCTGGGTTGCAGCGCCCTCGCGCCCGCCGCCCCGGCGCCGGCCGCGGCCCGCGCGCGCGTCCGGCCAATTAGTTTCGGCCGCAGCCCGACCGTTACTCGCCGCCGCTGGCGCTTCCGCCCGCGGCTGTAACAAAAAAATATCCCCACCAACCCATCCAAAAACGACGCCCAGGGGAGTTGAGGTGATCAGGGAAGTGCGGCAGCAAAGAGGAGGACGGCCGAACCGTGCAAAGGAGTGAGGAGGAGAAGGAGGAGGTGGATGGATGGATGGATGAGGGAGTGGGAAGACGGAGGATGAATAGGATGAGGAGGAGGCGGAGGAGGAGGAGGAGGAGGAGGAGGAGGAGGAGGAGGAGGAGGAAGAGAAGGAGTATAAGCAGGAAGGAGGAACAGGAGGAGGAGGAGGAGGAGGAGGGCAAACACAAGGACCACTTTCTCTTGGATGCCTTTAGGAGCCTCTTGGAGTATCTCTTGGGCGATTCTTGGGGGCCTCTTGGGGGACCTCTTGGGGATCTCTTGGCGATCCTGGGGGGCTCTTCGGGGTCTTGGGTGCCTCGGGGGGGGGGCCTCTTGGGGCCTCTGAGGGTCTTCTTGGGGGCCTTCTGGGGGCCTCTTGGGGGCCTCTTGGGGCCATCTTGGGGCCATCTTGGGACCTCTTGGGGCCTCCTGGGCGCGTCTTTGTGCCATCTTGGAGGAGATCTATCAAAGAAGAGCTGAGCGTTAATTAGCGTTGCCCCCCCAGGAGGCCCAAATGGGGCCAACGCCCTGCTAAAATCAATGATTTTGGCTTCCTCGCCGAGTCTGTCTTGGACGCTCTGACCGCTCCCCCGCCCCTCCTGTCCAGGTCAGTGGGGAGGGGGTAGGGGGAGGGGTAAACCCCTCCCCGAAGGGGAAGAGGGAGGGGTGGAAGAGGAAACGCCCTAAACCACCGACGCCCAGAGGGCTGCTGGGATTGACAACACCAAAGCATCGAAGTCAAGCGTGTACGGTGTTCAGTATATTTCAGAAACTGTTCATCTTCCTCCACACGAACAAGCAATAAGAGGACGCGGAAGCAATTGGCGAGATAATTATTGTGGTTTAGGAATGCATCATTGCACATAATGAGAGCAAAGGCTAAGCTGGCATGACAGTGAATCTAGAAGGCCCAGTACAGTGTTGGCGCGGTCCCTGGTCGCGAACCAAGAAGACTCCACCTCTTTCCGTCGCTTTGTTGGCTCAAGCCACCTTTGGGGCAGTGGCGATTTCGAATTCAGCAGTGTGTGTGATTGCCGACCAGCCAGTATCCCACCAGCCATGCTCAGCCCGCGCGCGATGTTCCAAGAAGTTGAAGCGACGCTCACCGAGCAGTGGAAGTGTAAGGCGGTGCGTCCCGAGACGAACTGGTTCAGCTCGGCCCCCACGCGATGCCCAACGTCAGAGCTGCTCGCCTTCAGCGACGACCAGGACGCCGACGCGCACAAGGAGAGCTGGGGCGCCACCGCGCTGCCGAGGGACGGCGATGAGCTGGCGTTCCTCGAGACGGCGCTGCTCGAGGCGGTATCCTTCGGGGACGGGCCGCCCCAGATGGGGCCTGCGGTGCCAGCGCCGGCGGTGGCCCCGCTCAGGCGACTCCGGTCGGAGGCATTCTGGGAGCAGAAGGCGGCTGCCTCCCGGCGACAGCCGTGGTCGCCCTGGGAGGCGGGCGTGAGGCAGCGGCGCCCGTGCCTCGCCGAGCGCGACGGCCTCGGGCCAGCGGCGGTCGGGGCGCCGGCAGCGCCAGGCGCCGAGGGCGGAGGCGCCGCTGGCAGCCCCAGGACCAGGAGCTGGGCGGGCGCCGTCTCCAGGGAGCTGCGCCGCGGGGTGCGCGGGCCCGTGGCGCCGCCTGCCCCGCCGCCAGGGTCGCCCTCAGCAGCGCTCGGGTCTGCTCTGAGGTCGCGTGGCCGGTCGTACCACCCGGTCGGGAGCCGCCGGGAGCCGCGACAGGGGTGAGTTGGCGGAGTGCCGAGCTGCTTCGCCAGCGTCTGACCGCGTCCAGGGCGAGCCATGAAAACGTCAAGTGTGCGCACTCTGACCGTCTGCAGCTCCAGTGGAGCACCATTGGCTTTTATCTTGGGGCCGAGCTTTCCTGCTGCCATCTGGCGTTCAGCCGCATCCAGCGCTATGATGCACCAACCTACTTTGGCGTTGACCACCAGGACGAATTTCGAGCGGCCCCAAAAACGTACCAAAGCTCAAGGGTTTTCACGTGTCGGGCCCTGGGAGACACTCGCCCGACACTGTTTCGACACTGTTTCGACACTCTTTTGACACTCTTCTGGGTGCTCGAAATTATTTCTGGGGTGTGGTCCTTAGTTATGTCGGGAACAGCATAAGTCCAGCGCAACCCCTGCACTCGTTTCGACCTGCATTGGTGCAGTCCTCCCGTCCGCAGCCACACACGCCAGGTGCACAGCCTTGGGCTCCGAGAACAGGGGCCCGAGACGCGCAGCGCCCGGTGCCCCCTCGCTCGCCAGGCGGGCCCGCTCGTGCTCGCCGATTTGGTCTGCGCCTCGCGCGGCCACCCTTCCTTCCGTCCGACAGTTTTTGGCACGCGCGGATCCGCGCAAAATTTTCAGTACGCGCGCGCGTTGCCGTATCGCTCAGATGGGTGATACTTTTCTCAACGATGATGTTTTTGTGTCTCGCTCGAGAGACTCGACGTACGGGGTGATAGCGATCTCCCGCTTTTTCTGAACAACACAAGTTTGTCGCATTGCTTGCAGTTCCTTATCTGCATCTCAGATGTGTAGGGAAGCGTGCCTGATTGGAGCTCGATACTTCGCAAGCCGCCCCAGTGCTGAGGATTGGCCCACGCTAACACACTTGCTGGACGCACATCCAGATCGTGTTCTGCTTGCGTGCGTTTTGTGCCCCTTGGAGTCAAACAGCCAAGGGTCTGACTGCTCAGAGGAAGTCTACACCCTAAAACCCTCTGAGCAGTGCTCGAAAATGGTAAGCCCGATGTGCAGCGCGACTGGATGTCGCATCGCATGCTCATTCCAGACATGTTTGTCTGCCTGAGCTGTCTAGCTTGCCGCTCTTGTGCCCAGGGAACAGACTTGTGAAACAAGAATAGAAGAAGACTCCACCTCTTGATCATCGGGCATCCTCGAGTGAGAAGATCGCGCGCACTACCAACCTCGCCCATTACCATAGCAAATCGAGCAACTTCAAATCACACAATCTGCATGCAATCCGTACCCGCCTAAGCTGATACAGTAAAAAACACATTCGGCGCCACCACAAAGTCCCTGACGTCTGCCTTGCGCAGGCCAGGCTCAGCCAATAGGGGTGCCTTGCGCTGGCCAGGCTCAGCCAAACTCGGGGAGCATGTAGATGGGCAGAAGAAAAAGCTTGATGAACGCACACGACACGGAAAAGGGGATGAAGGGGAAAGGGGATGAAGGGGACGAGGAGCCAGCTGATGACTCATGGAGGCCTCGACCCGATCAATCGCTCATGAGTGGGCCACCAAACTGGAGCACATGCTGTGACTGCCCATTCTTAGCCACCCACCTTCCGCGAAAACGGCACGCCAGTCTGCAGGCAGTGGGGCTCCTCAAGCACCGCGTGGAGGTGCTGGGCGGGGCGCCATGACACGTTTGGGCCAAAACCCCGCGCGCCCTGGGTCCCCGTCGCTTGAGTGGAGGAGGAGGAGGAGGATGAGGAGGCGTAGGAGAGCATGGGGGAGGAATAGTAACATGGGGGAGTAGCAGGAGGAGGGGGAGCTGGAACTGAAGGGGCAGGAGAAGGAGTAGTGGGAGGTTGAACCGAAGGGACAGGATGAGGAGGAGGAGGACGATGACGATGACGATGACGACGACGGCGATGATGATGACGATGATGCTGATGATGCTATTGATGATGATTCTGATGATCTTGATTATGCTGATGCTGATGTTGATGATAGTGGTGCTGATGCTGTTGATGCTGACAGCTGTGGTGATGATGATGGTGGTCATGCTGGTGCTGATAATGGTGCTGATGCTGATTATGACGGCGACGACGATGCCGATGATGCTGGTGATGATTATGGCTATTCTGATGATGCTGTTGATGCTGATGATGCTGATGCTGGTGATGATGATGATGATGATGATGATGATGATGCTGGTGGTGATGGTGGTGATGATGCTGGTGCTGATGTGGATGCTGATGCTGATCATGACAGCGATGACGATGACGATGACGACGATGATGATGATGCTGATGGTGGTGGTGATGATTCTGATGATTAGGATGATGCTATTGGTGACACTGATGATGATGATGATGCTGATGATGATGATGATGCTGCTGATGATGCTGCTGATGATGACGATGTCGATGCCTATGCCGACGACGACGATCATCAGGATGAGGTGGAGAAAGTGGAGGGGGAGGAGACGGAGGATGATGATGAGGAGGAGGAGAAGCAAGGGAAGTAGCATGAGGAGGAACCGAATGATGATGATGATGATGATGATGATGATGATGATGATGATGATGATGATGATGATATGATGATGATGATGATGATGATGATGATGATGATGATGATGATGATGATGATGATGATGATGATGCTGATGATGATGATGTTGATGCTGTTGACAATGATGCTGCTGATGATGGTGCTGATGATGCTGATGCTGATGCTGATGCTGATGCTGATGATGCTGATGACGCTGATGATGATGACGATGATGGTGCAGATGATGATGCTAATGATGCTGATGCTGATGATGCTGATGATGCTGATGGTGGTGGTGATTATTCTGATGATTAGGATGCTGATAACGATGATACGTATGATGATGGTGGTGATGCTGATGCTGATTATGATGTACATGATGATGCTAATGAATACGATGTTGATGATGATGATGATGATGATGCTGATGCTGATTATGATGATGATGCTGCTGATCGTGATGCTGCTGATGATGATGCTGATGGTGGTGGTGATGATGCTAATGATGATGATGATGATGCGGATGCTGATTATGACGGGGATGACGATTCTGATTGTGATGATGGTGATGATGACGATGATGCTGATGATGATGATGATGATGATGATGATGATGATGTGGATGCTAATTATGACGGGGATGACGTTGCTGATGATTATGACGATTATGATTATGATGATGATGTTGCTGATGCTGATTATGCTGATGATGTTGACGACGATGATGTGCTAATGCTGATGCTGATGATGCTGGTGCTGGTGCTGGTGCTGACGCGGATGCTGATGCCGATTATGACGGCGATGACGATAACGATGGTGATGATGTTGATGTTGCTGATGATGATTATGATGCTGATGATGATGCTGCTGATGATGATGATGATGCCGATGATGATGATGATGACGATGATGATGACGCTGACGATGACGATGCTGTGCCGACGACGACGGTCATCATGAGGTGGAGGAAGAGGAGGAGGGGGAGGAGGAGGAGGCGTAGGATGATGATGATGATGATGATGATGCTGATGCTGATGCTGATGATGATGGTGATGATGATGATGCTGATGATGATGATGATGATGATGATGATGATGATGATGATGCTGCTGCTGCTGATGATGATGCTGCTGCTGCTGCTGCTGCTGCTGATGATGATGATGATGATGATGATGATGATGATGATGATGATGATGATGATGATGGCGACGATGACGATGAGGTGACGAGATGCGAGAAGAGAAGGCGTAGTCGGAGGACGAGGAGGAGGAGGAGCAGTATGAGGAGGACGAGTAGGAGGAGGAGGAGGAATAGCGACAGGAAGGCAGGACGAGGGGGGCCCGCGCGGCCCGAGGTGGGCGCGCCGAGCCCCGACGCGGGGCGGAGCAGGGCCGCCGCGGTGTGCAGCGTCGCGCAGAGGGGGTCGGCGGGGGGGGGACGGCTTCTTGGAGGGAGGCTGCTTTTTGGAAGGCGCGGGCCTCGTCTGTAGACGTCGGGCCCGCGCCTTCTGGGGAGAGGCCTCCTTCTGAGAAGCCCCCCCCCCCCCCCCCGATTTTTAGAAGGAGGCTGCTTGTTGGAAGGCGCGGGCCTCGTCTGTACGTGCAAGGCCCGCCCCGCGCCTGCTAAGAAACGGCTTCCTTCTGAGAGGCCTCTTTCTAAGAAGCAGCAGCCTCCTAAGAAGCAGCCTCCTTCTAAGAAGCAGTCTCCTTCTGAGAAGCGCCTTCTGAGAGGCAGCATCCCCCAACCCCCTCGTGCGCGCCGACAAGGGTGTGGCCAGCGGGAACGGCGCCGTGCGCCGCTGGGGTGTGGCTCGCGGGAGCAGCGAGGTCCAGTCGCCGAGTCCTCGGATGCCTCCCCCCGCCCGTTTCGGCCTCTCGCTCCTCGCTGCTCCATCCCTCGCTCCTCGCCCTTCCCTCGTCCAGGAGGGAAGGATAGGCACAGGCACAAACACATGTCGATTCCCAGGAACATACGGGGAAATATGGGAAGGGGAGGGGAAGACCCGGGACATGTGGAAACATGCGGCAGATCTTGGGATGTGTGCCTGTTTCTATGCCTCTTCCTGGGTCCCCCCCCCGCTGCTGGCTCCTCGCTGCTCGTGCCTCGCTGCTCGCTCCGCACCCCCAGCCTTCCCGCTCCTCGCTTTGCTTATCTTCTCGCTCCTCCTCGCGCCTCCTCGCCCGCCCTTCGCCGCGTCCGGCCCACAGGTCGAGCGCAGCGAGGTGGAGAGTTTCGCCAAGGCGCAGGGCCTGAGCACCGAGGACCCGAGGAACAGGAGGAGGAGGAGGAGGAGGAGGTTGTGAAGGAGGAGGAGGAAGAGGAGGAGGAGGAGGAGGAGGAGGAAGTTGTCGTTGGTTTGATCATGATGATGGTGATGCTGCTGCTGGTGCTGCTGATGGTGGTGGTGGTGATGGTGACGAGGAGGAGGAGGAGTAGAAGGAGGACGAGGAGGAAGAGTGGGACCTGGCGAGGCATCGTGTGGGCACGAGCCCAGGCCGAGGCTCGGCTGGATGGTTGCGCGCCAGTTCAGGCCAGGGAAGGATGATGATGATGTTGATGATGATACTGATGATACTACTGATGATGACGGTGGTGATGATGGTGATGGTGATGGTGATGGTGATGGTGATTGTGATGACGATGACGACGACGACGACACGACGACGACGATGATGATCACGACGATGGCGATGATGATGATAATGATGATGACGATAAGAATGATGACGATGATGATGATGATGCTGATGATGATGATGGTGATGCTGTTGATGGTGGTGATGCTGATGACGATGCCGATGACGCTGATTATCATGATTGTGATGATGATGATGATGATTATGATGAAGCTGATGGTGATGGTGCTGGTGATGGTGATGATGTCTGCCATCGTGATGAGATGGTGTTATGGATGGATGGTGGGGATTATTGATATCGGAGATGACGACGATGCTCATGGCCATTGTGATGATGACCCTGACGATGACAACGACTACGGTTGGTGTGATGATGATGTTGGTGATGATGATGCTGATGGTGGTGGTGGTTGTGATGATGACGATGATGGTGATGATATGATGATGTGAGTGATTGTGATGATGGTTCTTCGGACTTTAACGACGAGGCATATGCTGCTGATGATGACGCTGGTGATGATGATGTTGGTGGTGCTGATGCTGCTGCTGGTGCTGCTCTGCTGCTGATGATGATGACTACGCTGCTGCTGATGGTGGGGGTGGTAGTGTTGGTGGTGATGGTGATGGTGATGACGATGGCGCTGATGATGGTGATGATGATATGGTAGTGATGCTGTTGATGAGCATGACGGTGGTGATAATTATGAGGATGATGAGGAGGGGGAAGAGGATGAGGATGACTAGGATTCAGATGATTACGAAAGGTTGGTCAGCATGGACCCCTGACAGCGTAATTATAGTAACATGTGTTGTGCAGTCTAAGTGGACAACTTCATGTGGTGCAATCTACATAGTACAACCTTTGCTGCGGAATGTATACGGTAAGTTGTTGTGGAGTAATCTATGTGGAACAATCTACCTGGTGCAATCTACCCTGTCGAACTTGAAGTTGTCAATTCCACTGCTCGCGCAATCATCTCACCCACCTACCCGCAATTTGGCTTCAAAACCCCTGCGGCAGCGATTGCGATGACTGCTTGGCGCTGGCTGGCGCCTCGCTGCGGCCGCGCTAGCGCGCGCAGGCTCGCGCGCAGAGCGGCCAGCTAGTCTGGCGCGACCGACGCGGCCGCGGTGTCGCTGACCGCCGGGCACTTCCCACCGCGTCTCGCGCGCTGACGCGCCGGCAGTTCATCGCGAGTCGGTGGCTCGGGCGGGCACGGTATCATGGCGACTTCGACACTGGCAGACACGATGATGATAGTAGCGATGCTGAATGGTAGGGCGCCAATGCTGATCACGCCCACGACGATGATGGTCTCCACGTGTCGGCGATGAAAGGATCGCCACGCGCGCGCGGCCGACGGGCACGAGTGGCCCGCATTTTGATATTGGGCAGAGATCGTGCCGCCCGAGCGCGCAAGGGCGTTCGACAAATTTCGACATGCACTCACGCGCGAGGCCCGTTTGGTCGTTCTTGATGGACATGTTCAACATCTGGTTTTCTGGATCAAGTCGCAAAAACGCGCGCAGATTTGTTGGAACAAAACCATGTGATGGTATATGTTTTCAGGGCACTGGATTTTGTTCCCCACGTCCAAAGTGGGGTTGTTGTTTTCTCTGCGCCCCCCCGCGCAGGATCTCTCCTCCCCCCTCTCTTCCTCCTCTTCCTCCTCCTCATCATCATCCCATCACTCACACTCACTCACGCACACCCACATTCATTCACTCACACACTCACACCCAGCATCATGATCACCATCAGCATCACTCGATCACTCACCCACTCACTCACGCAGTCATTCATCATCATCCACTCATTCACCATCATCATCATCACTCAGTCACTCATCACTGCGTCACTACTCACGCCCTAGCTTGAATATGGAGGAGGTATCAAGCATAATCTTCGTCTGTGAGTGAATTGTGAAGAATTCTCAGGCGGGAGCCCCCTCCGTAAGGGTCCCGCATTTCACGTTGGTATTCCGAGCGGGTCATCCTCAACCTTTAACTGTCGTCATTTTTGGGTTCCTGCGGCTTGAAAATGGAGGAACTATCAGGCGGCAGCCTTTTTCGTGAGTGAATTGTGAGGAAGTCTCAGGCGGGAGCCCCCGCCAAGGGTCCCGCATTTTTTGTTGGTAATCTGGACCAGTCGTCCTCAACCTTGTAACTGTCGTCACTTTTGGGCTTCTGATGCTTCAATATGGAAGAAGTATCAGTCGTTTGTGATTGAGTTGAGAGGACTTCTCAGGCGGGAGCCCCTTCCCTAGGTCCCGCATTTCATGTTGGTAATCTGAGCGGGTCATCCTCAACCGGGTAACTGTCATCACTCTTGGGCTCCTGCGGCTGGACAGTGGAGGAAGTATCAGGCGGCAGCCTCTTTCGTGAGTAAATTGTGAGGACGTCTCAGGCGGGAGCCCCCTCCCTGTGGGTCCCGCACTTGCTGTTGGTAATCCGAGCGGGTCATCCTCAACCTTGTAACTGTCGTCACTTTTGGTCTCCTCAGGCCTGAATTTGGAGGAACTATCAGGCGGGAGCCTTGTTTGTGAGTGAATTGTGAGGAAGTCTCAGGCGGGGACCCCTTCCTTATGGGGCACGCGCTTCGCGTTGGTAGTCCGAACGCGGTCATGCGAATTCGTGTCATGGATGGACGCGCGGGCACGTCACCCGAGCAGTGGTGGCTGCACCTCACGTCATGTTCTCCCGCGCCACGTGCATGCGGAACATGCTGGTCTTGCGGCCGCCCCCGCGAGACATCCTGGAGCGTGTGCCGCCGGCGCCCCTGCGGAAGGCTCTCCCGAAATGAGAGAAAGTTAAGACCTCCGGGGATGAGGCCGAACAGGTCGCCGCGGAGGTTGGCTTCGTGCCGCTTCCCGCCTGAGCGTCGCGGCGCGCAGGTAGAGGCCCGCGGGGTTGCCCCAACGGTCTGGCCCGCGGGACTGTCCCGACGGCTTGCCCCCACGCCCCAGCGGCCCGCGGGGCTGGCCCACAGGCGTGGCCGCAGGCTTCGCGAGCCAGCCGTCGGCGAACGCGCGCGCGCTGACCGAGGCGGCGACGGCGCCGAGGAAAATCGATTTGCTCACCCCGACCAGGGGGAAGTGGGGAGGATGAGGGCGGGGATGGGGGTAGAGAAAGGGCGATGATGAGGAGGAGGTGAAGAAGGAGGAGGAGAAATAAAAGGAGGAGGAGGTGGAGGAGGGGGAGGAGGAGGAGGGAAAGGGCAGACCAGAGGGCGGGGGGAGGGCGTCCGCCAGGGCGAGGAGGGAAGGGCTAAGGGCAAGCCGAACAGATGCCCGCGCGAGGTCCTTCCGTCGGAGTCCTCGCATCTGTTTTTTGGGCGCTCGTCTTTTGATATCTTTACGAAAACCAAGGTTTTGTAGGATTCCGTCGCGCGCGCGCGACGACGCGCGCGCGTGCGTTTGATGGGCGAGTGCGCGCGCGTAGTGTTTCTCGTGCAGAGGATGGGGGGGTCGGACTAAGCCTGGCTGGGGTGGTACAGGTTCAAATCCAGCGTGAAGAATCGGGCAGACTCGCATGCGCACTGCACGTGTCCAGGGGGGGGGGGGGCGATAATCCCACTTCGGGGGGCAGTGGGTCTTATGTATTTTCGGGGAAGAGATCACAAAGGGTGTGCAACGTAAGTGGTGCAACATTGATGGTGTAAACTATGTTGTGTGTGATCATTGTGGTGCGAGACATGAATGGTGCAGTCTGTATGTATGTATGTATGTATGTATGTATGTATGTATGTACGCGTGTGTACACACATGTATATATATGTATATATATATATGCATGTTTATGTATATGTATGTATAAATATCGGAGGTTGGGGGGTGATACCGCAGTGAAACGGAACCCCCCCGCCGGAAAATCGGTTTCGGTTTCGCGTTCGTGTCGTGCGTGCGGGCGGGGCGGAGCTGCTCGTGATCCTCCTGTAGGTAGGCCGAATTCGGAGCGAAAGTCCGTTCCCGTCCGCCGGTGGCTGGGAGGTGTCCCAGTTGGGCCGGGCGGTGTCCCGGGTGTCCAGGGTGTCCCGGCGCTAACGCATGTCGCTAATTTCATAATTCATTTTTTTCGGCGCCTGCGGTGGGTTTTTTTATCCAATCCAGCTTACTTATCCAATCCACTTTGTCCAACCCAATCCATCGAATCTTATCCAACCCATACTGTCCCATCTTTATCTTATCCCACCCAATCCAATCCACCCAACCCAATCCATGAATCCATTTGTTTCTGCGCCTGCGGCGGGCCAATCCAATCCATCTTATTACCCAATCCATATTATCCCATCCAATTCAATCCACCCAACCCAATCCATCAATTCATTTTTGTCGGCGCCTGCGGCGGGCTTTCTTATCCAACCCAGCTTACCTGATCCAAACCATTTTTCCCAATCCATCTTGTCCAATCCAATCGATCTTGTCTCAATCCCCCCCCAACCTTCTTATCGTTCGCAGGGCGGTCGTATAGGTATATGTTGTACAGTCTTTGTTGTGCAACCAACGGTGTGCAATCGAGGTTCGGCGCAATCCATGTGGTCCAGTATATGTGGTTTGCCGCATTCGTGGAGCAATTTAGGTGGTGCAAAATATGCGGCGCAATCCGCGTGGTGCCATCTGCGCGACGCGCAATATATGCGGTGCGTTCTACGAGGAGCAATTGACTACCCTGCACCGCGCTTGACCACTCCACTGCTCGCGCAAACGTCCCACCCACCCACCCGCAACTTGGTTCGCAAAATCTCTTAAGACCGTGACGGTGGGTACCAAATGGCTTTTGCCAACGACAGCGACGCCGACGACGACAGCGACAACGACGACGACGACGCCGCCGACAACGACTACGACGATACCGACGACGTCTCCAACGACTTCGACGACGCCGACAACGACGACGACAACGACGACGACGACACCGACGACGACGACGCCGACGCCGACGACGACGACGACGATGACAACGACGACGACGATGACGACGCCGACGACGACGACAACGACGACGCCGACGACGACGACGACGACGTCAACGACGCCGACGACGACCACGACGACGACACGACGACGACGCCGACAACGACGACGAAGACGACGATGACGCCGACGCCGACGACGACGAAGACGACGACGACGTCGACAACGAAGACGACGACGAGGGAGGAGGGAGGACGACGACGGCGACAACGGCGACAACGACGACAACTACGAGGGAGGAGGGAGGACGGCGACGACGCGAACGACGAAGAAGGAGGAAGGACGGCGACGCCGACGACGGCAACGACGAGGGAGGAGGGCAGACGACGACGACGACAACGACGACGACGACGACGGCGACGAAATAGGAGGGACGACGACGAGACTCCGACGACGGACGACGACGACGACGAGGGAGGAGGAGGAAGGACGACCACGGCGACAACGACGACGGAATCGACCACGACGCCAAAGAGGACGACGACGACAAACACGAGGAAAGACAGAGGACGACGTAGGCGACGACGACGACAACGACGCGGGAGCTGGGAGGACGGCGACGACGACGACGACGACGACGACGACGACGCAAGAGCGCGCGCGCACGCTTTTGTTGAAAATCTGTGTTGCGAGACCTCGGGTGTTTGTAGGTTTTTTGGACGCGCGATGTCAAAATCCTTCCGAAACCGATGGGTTTTGAAGGATTTCGGCGTACGCGCGCGACCACGCGCGCGTCTGCATTTCGTCCCATTTGTTGCAGAGGATTCCCGCGACGGCACACGCGCAAGGGCGTTCGACAGATTTCGACATGCGCGCTCGCGCGAAGCCCGTTTTGTAGCATGTTGTGAAAACCTTGAAAAACCAGTGGTTTTCTTAAGATTTCGCAAGAGCTCGCGCGGAAGCTTTCTTAGCAAATCAGTGTTGCGAAACCGTGTGTTTTTGTATGTTTTTTGGGAACTCGATTGCGAAATCCTTGCCGCACCGAAGGTTTTTGAGGGATTTCGGCATGCGCGCGCGACGACGCGCGCGTGTGCACTTCGTTGCTTTCTTTTTGTGCAAGGGATTCGTGAACAAGTGTTATGTCATTAGAACAATGAATGTCCCCCATAATGTTTTTTACAAGGGAACCTCAGGGGGGGGACACCGACCTGCCTGGGATGGTATGATTTCATATTTAGGATGGACGAGTGTGCGGAATATATATATATATATATATATATATATATATATGTATATATATGTTTGTGAAATTATACTATCCCAGGTGGAACCCATCAGTCTGGGGGCGGGGCACAGTCTAGTATTCTCTTTTTAGAAAGGAGAATTCACCAACGCTCGCAGTGAGTTGTCAACTCCACTGCTCGTGCCATCGTTCTATCCGCCCGCCCGCAGCGTGGTTTGCGAAACTCGTGCGACGGCGACTGCAATCCGTGTTTGGCGTTGGCTGGTGCATCTCTGCGGCTGCGCAAGCGCGCAGGTTCGCGCGGCCAGCGGCCAGCTAGTGCGGCGCGACCGACATGGCCGCGGCGCCGCGGGCCGCAGGCATTTCCCAGCGGGCACTTCAGCGCGAGTCGGCGACTTGGGCGGGGGCGGTGCCATGGAGACGCTGACGCGGCAGGCGCGATAATGGGGGCGACGATGATAGCGACGTTGGCGGCGCTGACAGCGGCGAGGCCAATGGCGGTTCCGATGTTGATCACCGTTGCTGATGGCGACGATGTCCTCGCGTCGGCGATGAAGGTTCTGGAAGGAGTTCAACGCGCGTGCGGCTGGCGCGCGCGAGCGGCCCGCGTCGAATTATTGGGCGCGGGTCGTTCCCCCCCGGCCCGCGCGCAGTGGCGCCCGGGTGAGCTCGACATGCGGCCGGGGAGGCGCGCCCGTGGAATTGGGTGACACAATTGAAAAAGCCTTGCAAGAGCGCGCGCGCAGGCTTTTTTGCTGAAGCTTGCCGTTGCCGAACCGTTTGTTGTTAATGTGGTTTTGGGGCACTCGTGTTTGAATTCCATGATGAGTTTAGCATGTGCGGGAGATTCGGGCGCGCGCGCGATGGCGCGCGCGCTTGCGCATCGTCCCGCTTTTTGCAACGGGTGAGTTTTTGAAAGCGAGTGTGCGCGCGCACCCTTGCGCAGAGGATGAGGGGGGCGTCGACGCCGGCCTGGCCGGGGCGGCGCGAGTTCACATTTAGGATGGGCGATGGGGCGGAACCGCGTGTAAATTGCAACGCGAGAAGTGGGGCGGTTAAATCCGAAGGGGGGGGGGGGGGGGGGGGGGGGGGGGGGGGATTCTGCGTTTTATGATTTTGCGGGGGGGGGGGGGGCCCCTATGTGGCGCGCGATCTGCGCGGTGCAATCCGCGCGCTGCTACCTGCGCGATGCAAGCTACGCGGTGCAATTCGCCCTGCCGAACTTGAAATTGTCGACCCCGCCGCTCGCTCGATCGCCCCGCCCGCCCGCCCGCGACGTGGAGTGCAAGACCCATGCGGGGGCGATTGCGATGAGTGCTTGGCGTTGGCTTGTGCGTCTCTGCGGCCGCGCAAGCCCGCGCGCGCTCGCGCGCGCGGCGGCCAGCTAGTTCGGCGCGACCGACGCGAGCGCGGAGTCGCGGCAACGTCGACAACGGCAGACGCGATACTGAAGGTTGCGATACCGGCGACGAGGACAACGACGACGGCGCGGCCGGCGGCGGCGCCGACGCTGGTCGCGCCGACGACGACGGCGAAGGTCTTGGGCGGAGTTCGACGCGCGCGCGGCCGACGCGCGAGAGCGGCCCGCGTCGCATTATTTGACGCGGCCCGTGCGCCCCCCCCAGCGCGCGCGCGGGGGCGCGCGAATGATTCGGGCGCGCGGCGCGAGAGGCTCGTTGGGCAGAGTCCCTCGGCCGCATTGAAAAATCTATTGCGCTGCGGCGAGTTCGCGAGAGCGCGAGCGCAGGTTATTTTGAAAACCGATCTTGCGAAGCCATGCGCATGTTATTATTTCGGGGCGCTCGGCTTTCAAATCCTCGCGAAATCTCCAGCGCGCGCGCGGTGGCGCGCGCGGGCGTCCGATGCTGGCCCCTCTTTGAGATAGTGTAGTATCATATTTAGGATGGACGCGTGGTCAGAGTCGCATGTGATTTACATGCCCGAAAAAAAAAGGGGCGGATAACGCCGGGGGTGGGTGGGGTCTTCCCTTTTGAGAGAGGGGAATTGACGGCCCCGCGCCGCGCCGGACCACCTTTCGTGCTCTTGCAAGCGCCCCGCCCATCCGCCCGCAACTTGGTTTGCAAAACGCATGCGTTGGCGATTGCGATGAGGGCGCGGGGTTGGCTGGTGCATCTGCGGCCGCGCCAGCCCGCGCGCGCGCAGCGGCTGGCTAGCGCGTCGCGACCGACGCGGCCGCGGTGGCGTTGACCGCCGGGCACGTCTCAGCGGGCGTTTCAGTGCGAATCGGCGACTTGGGCGTTCGCGGTATCATGGCAACGTCGACAGCGGTAGACGCGATAATGTTAGTGGCGATGCTGGTGATGATGCTGACAACGACGACGGCGCAGCCAGTGCGGGCGCAGATTCTGATCGCGCCGATGATGACGGCGCCCCCGCGTCGGTGATGGAAGTTTCGGAAAGAGTTCGACGCGCGCGTGCGGCCGGCGGGCGAGAGTGGCCCGCGCGGTTTGATTTGGCGCGAATCGTGCACCCGCAGCGCGCGCAAGGACGCGCGAATGATTTGTGCGCGCGGTGCCGAAAACCCGTTTGGCATAATGCAATGAAAATAATGAAAACCGCATGGTTTCTCGAAGAAATCGCCAGGGCGCGAGCGCGCGTTTTTTGTTTGTTTGTTTGTTTGAAAACTGCTGTTGCAACACCAAGTGTATTTTTTTAGTTTTTGCTTGGGCACCCGATTTTGAAATCCATGCGAAGCCGACGGTTTTTGACGGGTTTCGGCATGCGCGCGCGACGGAGCGCGCGCGCGTGCAATTCGTTTTTGGTCTGTTTTGTTTCTTTTTTCTGTTTGCAAGAGGTTTCTCGCGACGGCGCGTCCGCGAGGGCCTTCGGGCGATTTCGGCGTGCGCGCGCGCGCGGCCCGTTTGGGAACAATTCCGGAAAATGCAGAACGCTTTTTTTTTGTAATATATGTATATATATATATGTATATTGTATATATGTATCCCCCACCCCCCTTCTCTCTCTCTCTCTCTCTCGCTCTCGTTGCGTACATGTGTGTGTGTGTGTCTGTCTGTCTGTCTGTCTGTATGCATGTATGTATGTATGTGTGTATTTAAACATATTAACACACACGCGCGCGTATATATATATATATATATATATGTATATGCATATTTATATATACATATTTATATATATATATATATATATGCAGACATACATGCAGCAATACATAACCGCAGCAACGCGCGCATACTTTGTTGCTTTTGCAACAAAAGAACTTGTTGCTAAGTTCCGGGGCTTTTCATGCTTTTCTTGACACTCGATTTCCATTTTTTTACGAAGCCACAAGTTTTTGATTTCGGCATGCGCGCCCGTTCCCCCCCCCATCTCTTTCTTTTTTTTTTTTTTTTTTTTTTTTTTTCCTCTCTCTCTCTCTCTCTTTTGCATGGGGTTCTGGGCAACTAATGAGCTTTGATACATCGGCTCTTCGAAAGTTTATTCTGATTTGCGAAAAACGGCGCCGCGCGAATGCAGAGCAAACGCGATGCTGGAAGGGCGCGGGATCGCGCGCCTCCTGGACAGGCGCGAGCAACCGCGCTCCCGTGCGAACCCCGATCCCGCGAGCGGCGCGTTCCCGTGTGACAGTGGCTCATTGGGAAACCGCCTTTTGTGCAGGAAGTCCTGCATGGTCGGCCCATCGGCGGCTCCTTCGGACGAGATCCGGAACCACCGAGAAACCGACTGCCATCGGATGTTCTAGGCGGTTTGCCCATGTTCGGCTTCTACGGAGTGGACCCGAAGACGTCGAGATCGATGTTTTTGCGAAAAGTCCTAGGCGGTTCGCACATTTTCGGGCCGTTCGAACTAGACCCGAATTTTTTGTTTGGCCCAAGTCCTATGGATTTGGCCACTTTCAGATAGGTCGATACAATTTTCGGGTCGTCGCGTGACCGAACCCGAAAGTTTTTTTCGAGGAGGTCCTATGCCGTTTGCTCATTTTCGGGTCCGTACACCGTTTGGGATTAAAAATTTTTAATTCCGAAAAGGGAACCCGATCCCGTGACCCTGGGCACGGGTTGCGCTCTGCCCTTGCATTGTACTGGGCTCCTCCGGCCAAGCGGGGTGCCGGCCTGCCCATCCGCGCGCCGACTCTGCCCTCGCGACATCGCCCCCGTCCGCCCTCGGACCCCGCGAGTCTCATCCTGCGCGCGCAATCCCAGATGGCCCCAGCGAACACGGTGGCGAAATTGGGGAAACTTTCGACGCGGCGCACTAAGCGAGTGCGCGCGCAACATTAAATGGGGCAGCGGATGGCGGGGGGGGCAGATACCGGTTGGGCCAGGACGGTACGAATTCATATTTAGGAAAAACGAGGAGGGGACATTTTTTTTATTATATATATATATAAATATATTAAAAAAGGAGAATATATGCGGCGACTGGGCGGCGACGGGGCGGCGACGGCGAGCACGTCGCCGCCAGACCGAGATTGATGCGCAGACGACGGGCGGCGACGAGGCGGCGACGGACTGGCGACGGCGAGCACGGAAGTGCCAAACCGACACTCAGGGCCAGTTCCTTAAAACAAAAGTGCGAAATCCTGGGTGCAATCACAGTTTGGGAAATATGAAAACAAATATGATCACCGATGATGATACGGATGATGAGGATGATGCTGGTTAAGATGGTGATGGTGGCGGTGGTGGTGATGGTGATGGTGATGATGATAGTGGTGGTTGTGATGGTAGTGCAGTGATGTTGATGATGATGATGCGGATGATGATGACGAGGAGGAATATCATAATGAGGATGATGATGTTGACGGGGATGATGAGGATGATGGGGATGATGGGGCTCATAAGGATCATGAGGATGTTGGGGGTGATGGGGGTGATGAGGATGAGGAGGCTGAATATGGGGACTATGAGCATAATGATAAAGATGATGATGATGGTGATGATGATGATGATGACGCTGATGATGATGATGCTGGTGCTGATGATGACGCTGATGCTGATGACGGTGTTGATGGTGGTTATGTTGACGATTCTGTCGATGCTGACGATGATGATCATGATGATGCTGCTGCTGATGATGATGACCGTCGATTACGATGATGATGGCGGTGGTCATTTATGATGGTGATGATGTTCATGATGATGTTGGTGCTGATGATGCTGGTGATGGTAATGATGTTGTTGATGATGATACTGCTGATAATGGTAGGTTTTGATGATGGTGGTGGACGTGATTTATGATGATACTGATAATGAGCATGATGCCTATGCTGCTGATGATGAAGCTGATGTTGCTGGATGCTGATGATGGTGGTACTGATGATGATGATGATGATGATGATGATGATAATACTGATGATGATGAGGATGGTGATGCTGCTGATGGTTGTAGTGGGGGTGATGGTGATGGTGATGATGATGATGATGGTGATGATGATGATGATAATGATGATGATGATGATGATGATGATGATGGTGATGCTGATGATGATGATGATGATGCTGATGATGATGATGATGATGATGATGATGGTAGTGATGGTGTTGGTGGTGATGGTGGTGCTGATGCTGATGTTGATACTAATGCTAGTGCTGATGTTGATGCTGATGTTGATGCTGGTGATGATGCTGGTGATGATGATTAAAATGATGATGATGCTGATGCTGATGATGATGATGATGATGATTCTTATTATGATGATGATGATGATGATGATGATGATGATGATGATGATGATGATGATGATGATGATGATGATGATGATGATGGTGATGATGATGATGGTGATGTGATGATGATGATGATGCTGATGATGCTGCTGCTGCTGCTGCTGATGATGATGATGATGATGATGATGATGAGATGAACAAGGAGGAGGAAGAGGAGGAGGAGGAAGAGGAGGAGGAGGAGGAGGAGGAGGAGGAGGAGGAGGAGGAGGAGGAGGAGGAGGAGGGGGGGAGCAGGAGGAGGAGGAGGAGAAGGCAGAAGGGTGAGGACAATGGTGAGGATGACAGTGGTGGTGATGGTGATCATGAAGATTAAAAGGTTCATGATCATGATCAGGAGTTGGTGCTTCTCTCGTTTGTCCCTCGCCAAGTGCGCCGACCTACTTCTTGCGAGCTGCCGCTCTGTTTTGCTTCGACCGTCGGTGCGTCTTGGGCGCTCTTGGGCCGTCTCTGGACGCTGACGAAGCGTCTGGGGGACCTGGGGGACATCCTGGGGCCCTTCTGGGGTTTCTGGGGTAAGTCCCACCAGCCCCCTGGGCGACAGGTGGTCTAACGAGGGTCTCGCTTTTCTTCCACACCCCCTTTCCCTTCGGGGAGGGGAACACTCCCCCTCCCCTCCCTGTGATTTTTCGGGAGGTGTCGCGAGGGTTCGGAGGCTCCGTTTTCGGCCGGTGGGAGGGACAATGTGTGACACCCCTCACAAGGATCGTGGCCCCCGAGGGGGGGGCGCACATCGAGGACCCCCCTTCTTTTGGCCGACCGCCTCTAAGATGGTCCGAAGAGGCCCTCCTGAGCTCCCAAGAGGCCCCCAAGAGGGTCCCACGAGTGCCCCAAGAGGCGCCAGGAGGGCTCCAAGCGGCCCACGAGAGGCCCCCAAGAGGCCCCCGAGCGGCCTCAGAGAGCCGAATATGACCTCCAAGATGGCTCAATGTAGCCCAAGCTGGCCGAAGATGGCTTCCGAGATGCTCCAAGAGGCCCCATGACCGCTCCAAGACATCTCGAGATGGCCACGGAGCCTCCCCAGGAGGCCGGAGATGGCCCCAGCACGCCATCCAGGCCGGCCTCCCTCGCTGTTCGACCCTGCGTGTCTCTTCCTCTCTCCCCCCGTCAGCTCTCATGGGCATCTTCTCTGGTCGGGCTGGTGGGGATACTTTTGGTCAGCGGGCGCGCGAGACGAGTCGAACGCCGCGCGTGCTGGGGCGGGCCGCGCCGGTGGCGAAGCGCAAGCCAGTGCAGGTGGCGGCGCGCGAGGAGCCGCGATGCCGACCAGGCGGTCAGCAGCAAAAGTCAGAGCCCCGAATCATCAGGGGTACCTCGGGTCAGGGTTAACTCGGGTTCGTTTTTCGGGAATCCGAACCCGAGTTATCCCGGACCCGAGTTACCCCGGATAAGTCGGGCGTCCAGGGCCCCGAATCATCAGGGGTAACTCGGGTCAGGGCTAACTCGGGTTCCTTTTTCGGGAATCCAAACCCGAGTTACCCCGGACCCGAGTTACCCCGGATAACTCGGGCGCCCAAAAAAGAGCGTGCCGGAGGACGCCGAAGAGGACGGAGGCGAAGGAGGTGGACCGTCGCACCGAACGAAATGCCGCAGTGCCAACGTGGAAGACGCAGCCAAAATGGCGCGAGGAAGGCGGACGGGTAGCCGTAGAGGGTGACGGTGACGCGCGAGTGGACCCCGTGAAGTAGTATTGACGGCACCCTGGGTAAGCGGAACAAGCAGGAAGGGGGCGACCACGCCAGGGGGCAACAGTCGTCCAAGTAGCCGTCACCAACGCATCCGGACAATCTTGCCGTACAGGTAGAACTTCAGAAGGCCGTCAACCGACACCGTGAGCCCCGCGAGCTCGAACCAGAAGACACAGCTGATCGGCGCAAACGGACCGTGCGAGTGAAGACGACCACAGGTGAAAGCCCAGCGCGTACCCGGCGCCAAGGAGAAACCTTGTCGACCAGGTAGGGTCTCAAAAGGCCGTCGGCTGACACCTTGCGCTTCACGTGCGCGAGGCCGAAGGCAAAAAGAGGCGGCACGAGAGAACCGTGCAAGTGAGCGCCGCCCATCGGGTAGCCCGAGGGTAGAGCGGCGGGGGGCTGTGCGAGGCTGGTGCCTGCAAGTGCCTGCCAGGGGACCGTGCCGCCTTGGGCGCAGCGGGCCGCTGGCAGGGGTGGGGCCAGCGCGTCCGCAACCAACATGAACCCTTGCGGCCATCACGTGGTGGGGTGGACGGGAGCGAGGCCTGGGGGAGCTGGCACCATACCAACAGGACCAATCCGAAAGAGGCTCATAGGGGGCAGCTGATCGCTGCAGGCACTCGAGCAGCCTCGGCAGAGGAACACCCGTGGTAAGCAGCTGATCGCTGCAGGCACTCGAAAAGCCTCGGTAGAGGAATACCCGTGGTAAGCAAGAAACGCGGATGGATCCGGCTTGAAGGCATGAAGATGGGGTCAAGGGCTTTGGTCGTAATATTTCCTGTTGCGCGGCTCACGAACGTTCGTCTGCAAATATTTGTCCTCTGGGCGCCGCCGCGTGGGCCACGGACCTGTGCCCGCCCACGCTCCAGGCCCGCTCTGGCGTGCCTCCTGGAGCCCCCTCCTGAGCTTGCGGCGGCGGCGCCCTGTTGGCCTCCTCCTTGCGTCCTCCTGGGCCCTTCTCCGCTCCCCCCAGCCTCTTCCTCCGCGCAGCGCCGTCTGCCTCCTGCTGCTCCTCGTCCTCCTCGTCCTCCTCCTGGTGCTGGTCGTTGACGCGATCGCGTCGCTGGCAGCGTTGCTGCTGGTCGCTGGGCTGGCGGGGCCCTAGCGGCCACCCCCTGGGCTGGACGAGCTTCCAGAAGCTCAGCGGCGGACCTGGGGCAGGCGAGAGCGGCCTTGGAGCGGACGGGGGCCAGGGCGTGGGGCCCGCAGGCGGGCGCGCGGCAGCCCCGTCCCACGCCCGGGAGGTGGGGCCCGCAGGCGGGTGCGCGGCAGCCCCGTCCCACCTCCCGCCCCCGCTCCGCTCCTCGTTCCTCCTCGTCGCAAGGCCTCCCTCCTGCCCGCGCCTGCCCCGCTCGTCGCTTTCCGCCGCCCTAATCGCCTCCTGGCTCTCCAGCTCTGGGGTTGTCCAGGGCCTGGGCGTGGGGCCCGCAGGCGGGTGCGCGGCAGCCCCGTCCCACGCCCGGGAGGTGGGGCCCGCAGGCGGGTGCGCGGCAGCCCCGTCCCACTTCCCGCCCTGTTGCTGCTGGTCGCCGTTGCAGCGGTGAGGGCGTAGTTGCAGGACGTGCTGGTCGTGTTGCTGCTGGTTGGCGTCGCGGTGGTGCTGGTGGGGATACTTTTTCGGTCGCGGCCGCGAGACAAAGGTCAGGCGGCAAGAAGCTGGTGGGGATATTCGAAGCGTCAATAATTTTGGCCGTCTCAGCGTCCAGAGAGCTCATTGGGCACACCCTCGGAATTCCCATGAATTCCCAGGAGCGCCCAGGAGACGTAGGTTTTGGGCCCTGAACCTTGTAGTGGCTCCCATGAACACACCCATCTGGCTGGTGAGCCTTCGGGCATTCAACGTGCTGAAGACACGGCGGATAATCTATCGCGCTCATAATCCCCCAATCGATGTCAATCCTTCGGTTTCACGATCAGTCTATCTGCAGAAACAGCACTTACAGGACAACCATGAGACAACCGCAGGACAACCCCGGAACAGCCGCAGGACAACCTCGGGTACGCCACGGGACAGCCATGGAACAACCACGGGACAAACCGCAGAGCAACCCCAGTCACGCCCTGGCGGATCAGGTACGACGACTGATGTTTTGGCCTGGCCTGGCCCTCGCTAGTGCAGGAACTCGCGCGGCCTCACCTTGCCCGCACGGCACGAACCGAAACCGAATCCGACTTCACAGCTGGGGGACTCCGTTGGGTTCCGTTTTGCCCACCCGATCTCCGAATTTCTTGTCGTGCACTCTTCGGGAGACAGGAGCAGAGGAGGGGGCCTCGAGTGGTGTTGGTGGGTTTGGCCTGGTCTTTGTTTTCTGCTGCCTGTTTTGCGACCTCACTCGGACATCCAGTTCAGGAGTATCAGAGTCGACCATGGCCGGCTCCGTGCAGCAAGCATTGTTGGATAGTAGGATCATCAAGGTGAGGCGAAGGACGAGGTTGCGGAAGAGAAGGAGCAGGAGGACAGCGGGTGGATGAAGGTGAGGATGATAACGATGAGAACGATCAGGAGGATGACGATGATCCATGATACTGAATTTGATGATGACCGTGGATGAGGACGATGGTGGTGGTGGTGATGATGATGCTGATTATGATTGCATAATTATCTGATCATGATTGTGATGCTGACGATGATGATGCTGATGATGATGGTGATAATGATGATGGGGATGCTGACGATGATGATGCTGATGATGACGATGGCGATGATTATCATGGTGATGATTCTGATGATGCTGCTGATGGTTATGATGATGACGATAAGGATGATGGTGATAATGCTGATGGAAAGGATGATGATACTGGTGATGCTGATTGACGATGCTGGCGATGAGGATGATGATGCTGATGATGATGATTCTGATGATGTCGATGATTATAATGATGATGCTGCTGATGCTGCTGCTGATAATGATGATGGTGGTGGTGGTGCTTCAGTATGGTCATGGTACTGATGATGCTGGTGGTGATGATGCTGCTGATGATGATGGTGATGATGATGACGGTGATGACGTTGATGCTGATGATGCTGATGTTTGTGGTACTGCTGATAATGATGATGCTGATACTGATGATGATGATGATGATGATGATGATGATGATGTTGGTTGTGAGGATCATGATACTGATGATGATGATGATGATCATGAAGCGGCTGATGATGCTGATGCTGATGCTGCTGATGATGATTATGCTGCTGTTGATGATGATGGTGACCCTGACGATGATCATGATGATGACGATGAGGATGAGGATGAGGATGAGGATGAGGATGAGGATGATGCTGCTGATGATGTGGATGATGATGCTGCTGATGATGATGCGGATGATGCTGCTGGTGATTATGATGCTGATCAAGATGATGATGATGATGATGATGCTGCAGATGCTGATGCTGATCATGATTATGATAATGTTGATGATGATGGTGACCCTGACGATGATCATGATGATGCTGATGATGGTGATGATGATACTGATGCTGCTGATGATGATGATGAGGATGAGGATGAGGATAAGGATGAGGGTGAGGATGAGCAGGATGATGACGATGATGATTATGATGCTGATGCTGATGATGATGATCATGATGCTGCTGCTGATGATGATGATGAGGATGACGATGATGACGATGATGGTGAAACTGGCGATGCTCATGAATCTGATGAGGATGATGATGATGATGCTGCTGCTGATGATGATGATGATTATGATGATGATGCTGCTGCGGATGCTGATGATGCTGCTGCTGCTGCTGATGCTGATGCTGATGCTGATGCTGATGCTGGTGCTGCTGCTGCTGATGATGAGGATGAGGATGAGGATGAGGATGAGGATGAGGATGAGGATGAGGATGAGGATGAGGATGAGGATGATGCTGCTGATGATGATGATGATGATGATGATGATGATGGTGATGGTGATGGTGATGGTGATGGTGATGGTGATGGTGATGATGATGATGATGGTGATGGTGATGATGATGATGATGATGATGATGATGATGATGATGATAATGATGATGCTGATGCTGATGCTGATGCTGATGCTGATGCTGATGCTGATGCTGATGCTGATGCTGGTGATGATGATGATGAGGAGGAGGAGGAAGAGGAGGATGATGATGATGATGATGATGATGAGGAGGAGGAGGAGGAGGAGCAACAGCTCCATGGGACTCGACGCGCGCAGGACGTGCGCTCGGAGTTCGCGGCGCTCGACACGAACGGCAACGGCGAGCTCGAGGAGACCCCGTGGGTTCGGCCGCGCCCGAGTCCGCGCCCCAGAGACGGCGGCAGAGGCAGAGGAGGTGGAGAAGTAGGAGGAGGAGGAGGAGGAGGAGGAGGAGGAGGAGGAGGAGGAGGAGGAGGAGGAGGAGGAGGACGAGGATGCTGGCTAGGCTTCGGAAGCATCGAGTCTCATTCCCAGGGAGTTGGTGCACTGTGGAGCTGTCACAATTTTCCCTTGATTTCTCGGCACTTTCTCTGTGCTTTCAGGCGTTCAGATCGAGAGTTGTTTGCGTTAGTGTCGAGCGTTGGCATGCCAGGTGGTACTAACCTGTTCGCTTTCACATGTGTCGTAGGAGGAGGACGAGGAGGAGGGGGTGGAGGAAGAGTCGGAGACAAAGAGCAGCTGCTGCTGCCAAGCGATGCGCCCGCGGGGCAGCCCTGCAGCGGAGGTGTGGAGATCAACCGCGATGGCACCGGCGACGCTGCCGCTACCCCTCCCGCCATCGCCCACGGCGTCAGGACGGGGTCCCTGCCCGCGACCCCCCCCCTTTCCACGCGTTCCCCCGCCCTCCTCACCGTGGCCACGGCCTCGCCCGCTTCGCTCTCAAACTCCGATCCGCCTCGCCTCGCCATGGCCCCATGGCCTCACCCATCCCCCGTCCTTCTCGGCAGGGTTGTTGTGGCCAGGGTGCCTGGGGATGTCTCAAGATGAGATGTGTACGCGTGGTGACATATGGGCCCGTCACTTTGGGACATGGCTCGAAGAAGAAAAAACGCCATAACATAAACGATTGGCGCTCCGCGCCGAGCGCCAACAGTTTATGCCCATGCCGCGCTTTCTTCCCCGAGTGGCCCACTCGCCTGGCTCCTCGGCAGGAGGACGAGATCCGCAGCACCCTCGAGCACCCCGCGCCCGCCGCGCCCGCGGCCGCGCAGCCCGCCGCCGCCCCCGCGGCGCAGGCCTCCCGCCGCCCCGCCGCCCCGGGGGCGCCCCGGGGGCGCCTCGCGGCGCGCTCGCGCCCTGCTCCTCCGGCCTCCCTGCCTCCCCGCCCCCCCGCCCTCGCCCCGCGGCCACAGCACCTGGGGAAAAAACGGGGGCCTCAGGTCTGACCGCGGCACCCTCGCCCACGGCATCGTCCCACCGCCACCCTCGCCCTGCGGAGTGGCGGAGGGGAAGGGGGAGGAGGTGGCGGAGTGGCGGAGGGGAAGGGGAGGGAGCGGGCGGGCGGGAGAAGGTGGAGGAGGGGAAGGCAGCTTGCTTTTCCTTCCTCCGCTGCTTTCTCTTCCACCTTCCCCTCCGCCCTCCTCCTCCTCCTCCTCCTCCTCCTCCTCCTCCTCATCCTTCTCCTCCTCCTCCTCCTCCTCCTCCTCCTCCCTCCTCCTCCTCCACCTTCCTCCGCCCTCCTCTCCACCCCCCCTCCGCCCTCCCTCTTCTGATGCCGACCCTTGTGGCGGACTCGACTTCCCTCCCCTCCTCATCCTCCTCTTCTGGGCTGCTTCTAAGCCTGCTGCTCCGTCTCTTCCTCCCGCCCGCCCTTTCGTGGTGGCCCCCGCCAGGCCCCAGGAACGCCCAAGCAAACGCGACCCCGGGATGAGCAAACGCGACCCCAGGGAAGGACGGGGCCGAGGCCCCCCCAGCCTTGCTTCGACAAACATCGCCACGTCGGAGACCTGGGACCGCGCGCGGGCGAGGCAGCCGCGGTTCCGGCGGAGCCTGTGCCGGGCTTGCTGATGGAGCTCAAGGCGCGCGCCCGCGCCCCGCTGCGCGGCGGAGGGGGGCGCTGGATTTGGTTGGCGGCGCGCCGAAAGGGCTCATAGAGTGAAGCGCACAGGAAGGATGACCAGCTGTCAAAGGTTGCCCTTGCGTCCCTGCCCCGTCGGCCCATCATTGGCAGCTTTTGCTGGCCAGCTCCGTTCGATAAACGTCATTATGGCCTTCCGAGGCCCTTGCGTCCTTACAGTCGGGCCGCTGAAGAAGGAAGCCTTTTCGTTGGGGAGGGGCTCAGTGCTCCTTAAATGTTCCTACCGTTCGTCTTAGGTTGTCCTTAGCTTTTCTCTGGGGAATCGACGTTGAACTTCTGAAAAGAGGGGCCTCGTTCCTTATGTAGGGCTCCTTACGACAGCGGCCCGACTGTACCCTTGCGTCCTTCCCCTTCGGCCCATCCTGGGCCGCTTTCGCTGGCCGCGCCCCGCTCGCAGAGCGCCGACGGGACCTTCCGAGGCCCTGGCATCCTTGCCGTGCGTCCTCCTTCTGCGGGTTGACTGTACGGTCGGACCGAGGCAAAAGATCGAGGCCGCTTCCTTTTGACAGCGTTTCGCCTGCACCGCGCACCCTTGTGCTCGGAAACTGGAGCATATACATTACCAGTGGCGGGCTGTTTTTCAATCCCAGGACTTCTTTGAGGGTCGGGGACGACGTCGGGGTGGTGTGGCGTATGCCTTTTTCCCCGCTTTCCCCCGGGGACGCAGCGAAGGACGTCTGCGCCAGGATCCCGTACACACCAGGATCCGCTTCCCTGTGCGAGATCCGGTGTGAGGCCAGGCAACGGCGTCGGTGTACAGGGCTCGGTTCCCCATATGCGTCTCGACTCGCGGGCGATGTTTCTCCCCCAATCCCCGAGTTTGGCCCGAAAAGTCTGGCCGCTCAGAAGAATGGGAAAACCCTGGGATACACCCCAAGGGGGCTATTCGGACGCACCCCTATCGAGAATGGACACCCCCCCATCGTATATCCCAGGGTTAGGCCCCAAATTTCTGGTCCATTCGGAAACCCCACGAAGCCTGGGATAGGGGTCGACATATCCCCTGTTATCGACCCCGCGTGCGCGTGGGGGCCGGGCTTCTCGGCA
>CAUYUJ010016720.1:0-22500 GCA_963575745.1 Prorocentrum cordatum | reverse complement strand
TGGTGTTGGTGTCGCCTTGCCTTTTTCCTATCTCCGACTTTTCCGGAGCTTCAGGCATCGCGCCCAGATGCGCCTGGGCAATGTTCAAGCCGGGAAGCTTCGGAAATTACCTAAAAGGGCGGCGGGGTCCAGGACTGCGCGCAGGGTGGCCTCCACGGGCATTCTCCCGAGAGTAGGCTACCGCGCGCAGGGCCTGTGCCTGGCCCCCAGGCCACTCCAGTTCCTCCGTCGCATGCGCGGCAGATTTGTCGAAGACGCCTGCGGCGAATCACCGCTGCCCCCTGCCCTTTTGGAAGCGCCTATGTGGCCGACAGCTGGGCTAGAGCTTGGCCAAGCTATCTGGCCAGTTGTTCCCCGAGTCGGTTTGGAAAGCCTTCGGGGAACGCGTGGGGGAGCAATAGGAGGAGGATCAGGCGAGGGAGGATGTTTATTTGGAGGAGGATGAGGATGAGGATAAGGATGATGGGGAAGGAGGAGGAGTAGGAGGAGGAGACTTCTTGGGAACCGTCTTGCGAGGCCTCTTGGGAGGCCTCTGCGGAGCTTCCTGGGAGTCTTTTGGAGGCCTCTTGGGAGCCTCCCTGGGCCTCTTGGGGGCTTCTCGCGGGCCTTTTGGGGCTTCTTGAGGGCCTCTTCGGCCGTCTTAGGGCGTCCCCGACCCGTCTGACACCGTCGGAAGCCGTCTTGGGGGCCTCTCTGAACCGACTTGGGGCTCTCTTGGGGCGCTTCAGGGCCGTCTTGGAGAATACCTTGGACGTCTTGGACGTCGCCGTCTTGGGGGCCTCTTGGGCCGTCATGCGGCCATCTTGGAGGCCTCTAGGGCGATCTTGGGGCATTTTGACCTCGTCGGGTCCTCCTGGAGGACCTCTTGGATGCCTCTTGGGCCGTCTTTGAGACCTCTTGGGGGCCTCTTGGGCCGTCTTGGGCCACCTTGAGGCCATCTTAGGCCGTCTTGGGTGCATCTTGGGCCGTCTTGGAGACATCTTGGGGCCATCTTAGCCGTCTTAGAGGCCATCTTGGCCGTCTTGGAGGCCTCTTGGGGCCCTCTTGGGGCCGTCTTGGGGCCTGCGGGCCGTCATGGGGCCATCTTGGAGGCCTCGTGGGCGATTTTGGGGCGATCTTGGAGGCCTCTCGAGCAGTCTTGAGCCGTCGGAATGCCGAGCAAGAGCAAATGCCAACATCCTTCAAAACCTAAGGGAAAACCAATTGTTTTGACCTCTTCGGGACGTCCTGGAGGACCTCTTGGAGGCCGCTAGGGCTGTCTTGGAAGCCGTACAATAAACACCTAAGACGGCCTCCAAGAGGCCTCTTGGAGGCCTCTTGGAGGCCGCCTTAGGTGTTTATTGTGCGAACTTGGGTCTTGGACTCTCTTGGGCCGTCTTCGAGGCCATCTTGAACCTTCTTTGGCGAACTTGGACTCTCTTGGATCGTCTTGGGGACATCTTGGACCATCTTGGGCGGAATTGGAGGCCATCCTGGGCCATCTTGATCATCTTGGAGACCGTCTTGGAGCCATCTGGAGCCGAAAAACCCTTTGCAACCACCTGTTACGCATCTCTGGCGGGACGGGCCGAAACCCCAGTGGGAGTTTTTTGGGAAAGGAAGCAAACCCAAAGCGAAAGGGTCTAGCACGCCGGGCACCCATGTGATGAATCAACAGGGGGCGGCGGATGGAAGACGCCTTCGGCGAATCACCGCCGCCCCCTGCCTTTTTGGATTCGCCTATGTGGCCGAACGTTGAGGCCAGACCTGCCGAGCTATCGGACCATGTGTTCCCCGAATCGGTTTGGAAAGCCTTCGGGGAACACGTGGGCATCTTGAAGGTCATCTTGGCCGTCTGGAGGCCATTTTGACCCTTTCGGGCCTTCTTGGAGGACGTCTTGGAGGGCTCGTGGACCATCTTGGAGGCCATCTTGAGCGTCTTGGAGACTTCTTGGGCCGTCTTGGGGGCCTCTTGGGGCCGTGTCTTGGGGGCACTTGGGCCGTCTCGGGCAGTCGGGAGGCAGAACAAAAAGCAAGTGCCACAATCCTCCCAACATCCATGGGAAATCAATGATTTTGGCCTTTTCGGGCTTCCTAGAGGCCCTCTTGGAGGCCTCTTGGAGGCCTCTTGGGCCATCTTGGGGCCATGTTCGGCCGTCTTGGTGGGCTCCTGGTCCGTCTGACGCCGTCGGAAGCCGTTCGGGGGGCCTCTATGGGCCGACTTGGGGCCCTCTTGGAACGCTCCAGGGCCGTCTTGGAGGCCATCTTGGGCGTTGGGCCGTCTCGGGCCGTCGGAAGACCGAAACGAAGGACATGCCAAAATCCGTCAAAAACCTTAGGACAATCAATGACTTGGACCTTTTCGGGCCTTCCTGGGGGCCCTCTCGGAGGCCTCTTGGGCCGTCTTGGGCCAGCTTCGAGCCAACTTCGGCCATCTTGGTGGGTTCCTGGCACGTCTGATGCCGTCGGGAGCCGTCTTGGGGGCCTTTCTGGGCCGACTGGGGGCCCTCTTGGGGCGCTTCGGGGCCGTCTTGGAGGCCATCTTGGGCGTCTTGGAGGCCATCTTGGGCGTGTTGGAGGCCTCTTGGGCCGTCTTGGGGCCCTCTTGGGGCCGTCTTGGAGGCCACTTGGGCCGTCATGGGGTCCTCTTGGGGGCCTCTTGGGCCGTCTTGAGCCGTCGGAATGCCGAGAAGAAGACAAAATACCAACATCCTTCAAAAACCCCAGGGAAATCAATGATGTCGGCCTCTTCGGGCCCTCCTGGAGGACCTCTTGGAGGCCTCTTGGGCCGTCTTGGAGGCCTCTGAGGGGCCTCTTGGGCTGTCTTGGGCCGTCTTGGACTCTCTTGGGCCGTCTAGGTTTTGGAAAAAGAACCAAAACCAATAGGATTTAACACGCCAGGCACCCCTTTGCTAAAGCAAAAGGGGGCGGCGGATCGAATGGCCTTCGGCCCATCCCGCCACCGTGCTTGGGTCGTGGGTGTGAATCCTGTTGGATGTTCGCTGGGATCTTGTGGGAGGCCTCCCGGGGGCCTCTTGGAGGCGGTTTTTGGGGCCTCCTCGGGGCCGTTCTACGCCCTCTCGGGGCCTCTTTTGTGCCTCTTGGCCCCCAGGCCCGCAGCATGGAGTCAGGCTCATTGGCTCGAGGCTGCGCTGCTCGGAGTGTGGAGGTTCGGTGCTGCAGAGATGCGTCGAAGGGTTCCTCGACGCTCCTGGCTCCCCTGGCCCGATGAGAGATGCCGTTCTCTCGCCGGTGGGTCCGCAGCTTCGCCGCCGCGGGCGCGTTCATGCGACTCGCGCTCCGCGCTCCGCGCTCCGCGGTCGGGGCGATTCCGGAGCGAGGCGCGAGTCCCTCGTCCTGTGCCGAGGGGGGGGGGCGGGGGGGGGGCGCGGCGGCGCGAGAGCGCCGAGATCATCGTGCTTCGCGGAGCGCGACGCGCGAAGGCAGTTGCCCTACACCTTAGGCGATGCTTAAGAAAACTTAAGTTTTCGGCCAGAGTCTCGATTATTCTTAACCTTTCGATGTAAATCTTTCGATGTTAATAGAAATGTTCGGCTTTTATTCAACTTCTGAGACTATGAATTTCTTAACCCATGATTTCTTAAGCACTTCGCAGGGTGTAGGTGCATCTTCGACGGGCTGGCCAAGTCAGGCCCCAGGGCCCAGGAGAAAGTGGCTGAGGGTTGATGGGAGCATCGGCGGCGCTAGATGTGTATTGCGCACGGCTGGCTGGGATGCCATAGGCCCTTGGACCTGGAGGCACCCGAACGGCGATCTCTACGATGTCCCTCCCGAGGCCTGGGATGATAACCCTGACTGGTCCACTGTGCTCGGGCCTTGTCAAGGCCACGCTGCGGGACGGCCTCTGGAAGGCCGCGTCGGCGCACCACAATGGCAGGTATCTCCAAGACGTCGGGGACACGGTGGACAGTTGTAGGCATTTGAAGGTTCTAGACAAGAATGTTTCCTGTGAGTTCTGTGGTGGACTGTGTAATGTCTCTACGGTGAGGTTTTGGTATATGACCCGCCTCGAGCAGGCAGGCGTGCACACTGAATCCATCATTTGCCGCCGATGCCAGCGATGCCTTGCGACAGGTTTCCACACTGTCTGGGGATGTATCTGCAATCCAGACACGGTGGAATGCGCAGGCACGGCCCGCCTGGCTGAACAATGCCAAGCAAGGAGTAACCACCGCCCCATGTCCTTGGCTCCGTGGCCTGCTCCCCGCGAGCTGGACCCGCCTCACAGAACCGCCAGATGACTCGACTGTGCTGCCTGATCCGACTCTGGTCTCTCCCCCGTCCCTGCCTCCCGGGATTTCCGCCTCCCCCCTTGGCCACTTGCTGAACGAGGGCTGGCTCTGGCGGGGGGGAGGCGTCGGGGGGGCAGCATTCGTCTCACCCGGGCTTGCAACGCACTTCACAGGCTGTTGTTTGTTGTGCCGATGGAGCCGACCCCGCTGCCCTTCCTTCGAACCCCCACTGGGGGGGGGGCCCTGCCGGAGCCCAGGCAAGGAATCAACAGGTGCAGCTCTTGGCGTTTCGCGGGGCTTCAGGAGCCCCCCCAGGCAGAAACCTGGGCTACATCACCGACTCCCTCTATGTTGTTCGAGGTTTACCGAAAGCTTTGCGAGGCAGGTGGAGCCCCACGTCTCCCAAGGACCTCTGGTGCAGTGTCAAACGTCTCCTTCAGGGCAGGGACGACGAAAGGTCGCCTCTCACCTCTCGGCTAGTCGAGAGCTTCTCCGCGTTGCGGCGATTAACGAGGTTGCCAACACCCTCGACGGGGGTTTCTCGGCCAGGGCCCAGGTTCCCGAGGGGGAGGCGCATTTTTTTAAGAGAGAGAGAGAGAGAGAGAATTCGATAAGGAGGCAAAAACGATTCGGCATATCGGCATAGGATTTTTCATTTTGCCCATCCATGCCTCTTGCCTGCCCCGGGTCCGCGGGGATGGCCTTGCTGAAGAGGGGCGGGCCAAAGCCCCCCCCTCGACCTCCCCTCGGGTAAGGCTGCGACACGCCACGCCCTCCGCAAGCGTCGGTGGAAGTGCGTCGAGTGCAGCTCGGAGCCCGCCTCCAAAGGTAAACTCGTCTGGATTAGTTGGCTGAAACAGCTGTGCCGCCCATGCCCCGCCGCTCGTTAATGGGTAATGGGGCCCGAAAGGCGAGGGGCCAAGGCACATCCCTCTCACAAGCTCGGGCGGTGGGACGTCGGGATGGGGGCGGAACGGGAGCGTGTCCTCGCTTGCGAGGTCAGCGGAGGTTTTGGGTCTGACCATGTTCGGGCCGAAGGTGAATTCATCAAAGCCTCCCTCCGACCAGAACGGGGAGGCAATATCTCCCGAAGCCGGCGCAGGGCCTACTTCCCAGGCCGTCGCGAAGTACGGCTTCTGCACAGGGCCAGGGCACCCCAGCCCAGGCAACTGAGGGAGCGCGCAGCGCCTTGCTCAATCAAAGGCTGTCTCCTCCTCCTCCTCCATCTTCTCCCTCCTCCTGCTCCTCCTCCTCCTGCTCCTCCATCTTCTCCCTCCTCCTCCTCCTCCTCCTCCTCCTCCTCCTCCTCCTCCTCCTCCTCCTCCTCCTCCCCCTCCTCCTCCTCCTCCTCCTCCCTCCTCCTCCTCCTCCTCCTCCTCCTCCTCCTCCTCCTCTCCCTCCCCTCCTCCTCCTCCATCTCCTCCATCTCCTCCTCCCTCTCCTCCTCCTCCTCTCCTCCTCCTCCTTCCTCCTCCTTCTCCCGTCCTCCTCCTTCTGCATCTCCCCCCCCTCCCCCCCGCTCGCCCTCGCCCCCCCCCCCCCCCCCCCCCCCTCCGTGCCCGGCCAGAACGTGCAGGCCGAGGCGGAGCTGCACGCCGGCAAGGCGGGGCGCTCGGCCGCCCTGCCCGTCGGCCGGCGGGCGCGCCGCGGGCCAGCCGCCGAGGGGGGGGGGCTTGCGGTCACGGACCCCGCCCTCCTGACCCCTCCTCCGCCCCCTTCTCTCCTCCTCCTCCTCCTCGTTCTCCCTCTCCTCCTCCTCCTCGTTCTCCCTCTCCTCATCCTCCTCGTTCTCCCTCTCCCATCCTCCTCCGCCTCCTCCGCCTCCTCCGCCTCCTCCGCCTCCTCCTCCTCCTTCGCCTCCTCCTCCTCCTCCTCCTCCTCCTCCTCCTCCTCCTGCGCCGCCTCCTCCTCCTCCTCCTCCGTGCCAGTCTGGTGGTGGTCGGCCGTAGTCGGGGGAGGAAGTCCTCCTCATCTTCGTATTCCTTCATTCTTTCTCTCCTCCTTCTCTTCCTCCTCCGCCTCCTCCGCCTCCTCCGCCTCCGCCTCCTCCTCCTCCTCCTCCTTCTCTGCGTTGGCCAGACCTTACGCTTACGCGTGTTGCGTTCTTGAAGTGCTGCAACACATAGAATTGCAAACGACTCGGCGCAAAGGGTACCTGGCGGGCGCCGCGGCTAAGGCGGTAATGACAGACAGTGAAAAGCAAAGGTAGAATAGTAGGCGCCCGCCAGTAACGCAGCTTGTACCTTAGTGGAGAAAACCCAAAACGTAAACCAAGTAATACATAGTGAATGCGAAGTTTCATTAGATACATGCTGCGAACAGTGCAAAGGTAAAGCAGAAGCAGAGTGCAGTGGCGCCACTTTGACTATGCAGTTCTAGGGTTGCTGTGCATGATTTTGGTTAATCCCAAACCGTAAGTGAGTGCACTCGTCCGCTACCACCGGCCTCATGAACCACTGGGTCCTCTCATCCGAAGACAGCGTATGGGTCAGCCCCTGTGTGGACCCAAGTGTGCAATGTGAGTGCTGCAATAGGGTTTGAAAGGCTTACTTACCCCTGACCTCAAAAGAAGAGCTTGCCTTCTTTGGGCTGCGAACCAGGGTTTTGTAGGATAACCCCGTACCTAAGTATAGAGACCCTCCCCGCCGCCACCACGCATGAATGCCCACCGCCCACCTCCCAGAGTTAAAGATCGGCGCTGCTGCTGTTCTGCCAGTACTATGTGGCTGGGTGCGCACTGTGACATTGTAGCAAGGTAAGGCAGCGTAGGGGTCAGCCCCTGCGGGGACCCAAGTGTGCACTGTGAGTCCTGCAATCGGGTTTTTAAGGTTCACCCCTAACCTCCAAGAAAAGAGCGTGCAATCTTTGGGCTGCGACCCAGGGGTCTGTAGGATAGCCCCGAACCTAAGTAGAGAGATCCTCCTCCGCCGCCGCCGAGACCACTGAATCGACCACCTCCGCAGTCACGTAAGCTGTCATGCAGTGCTGAAAGAAGCAGTTCAATTGTGGCAGTTCTATAGGGGCACAAAAGGTAGCATAAACATAAAAACTCGGAGGTCCGCGCGGATTTCTCGGATCGGCGCTGGATCCCCCTCCCTGGCGCGCGGAGCGCGCCCGGGGCGGCGCCGGAGGCGCCGCCGGGGGGCCTCAGCGCCGATCCGAGAAATCCGCGCGGACCTCCGAGTTGTTATGTTTATGCCACTTTTTGTTTCCTCCTCCTCCTCCTCCTCCTCCTCCTCTCCTCCTCCTCCTCCTCCTCCTCCTCCCTCCCTCCCTCCCCCTCCTCCTCCCCCTCCTCCTCCTCTTCCTCTTCTATTCTAGGGCTGCCGCCCAGGGTTTCTGGGTTCACCCCGAGCCACATCGGCACTGGGACCCTCGTCTCGTGTTTTTCGTTTGATTCTTCTCGGGTTCAGCAGGGACCCACGTATCAGGAGGGAAAGAAGCACACAGACGCAATTCATCGTCGATTCCCAGGAACGTATGGGAAACTATGGGAAGTGGGGGGAAGACAACAACCCCGAAAATATGGGAAAACATGGGGAGTCCTTTTATATTTGTGCGTATTCATTTGTGTGTCCGAGGGCCCCTTCAAAATAGTCCAGCAAGGTAGTCTTGTGATAGGTGTCGCAGGCTGGCCTTTAGAGGCTGGCTTTGGGATGGAAGAGCCCTATCGGTGGCTAGGTGCTGCCAAGACGCTGTGAACTGTACGCTCTGTGCGGGCTGTTTTGCTGGAGCTCGTGCGTGGGCAGACTGCTCACATGTAGCCTGGTGCAGCAAAACATGTCAGAGTGTGTGCTGTCTGGTCTGCTGTTGAAGCGTGAAAAAAGAAAGGTACTGCTGCCGTGTTGTTAGTACTCTGAGGCTGGGCTCATACAGCTTCCAATGTATACTCACTGATTCCCTGTGAGATCTAACGAAGTGGCGTATTGTCGCCAAAATGCTGCTGCCTAGCTGTGATCCGAGGCCGCATGTGCGGTTGGCCTGCAGCAGAGGCTGGCTGAGTACTCAAATGATGTTACTATTGTTAGCACTTGTGTGGTAGAAGTCGAAACGAGTGGATGGAGCGCCTTGGGCGTCCATCAAAGTCAGTCTTGGGTGTCTAGCCGTATGCAGATGCGGTAGTACACCCGGCTTGAAGAATTGCTGTGCGATCCTGGGGCTGCGACCCAGGGTTTGCAGGACAGCCCCGCACCTGCAGGTGGGAGAATGCCACCATGCGTGTCGAAAGAGCCGCGAGGGAAGAGAGAGGGTGATCGGCAGAACAGTGATGTAGGGAGGCAGGGGGCGTGGATGAACAATTTGCAGTCCCAGGGCCAGGGTTTTGCAAGACCACCCCAAACCTACAAGTGCGAGCGCCTCCACCCCCTCCACCGCCGACAGCACCGCAACCGCACAGGACGGGGATGATAGCAGCTCTGTGTGGGGCCTATAGCACTGGTGGAGGCAGCCTTTATCTAGTGACAACGGCAGTCAGTAAAACAAAGCAACAAGGAACAGTTGATGTACATATTGCTTCCTGATGTAGATGTGCATGCTGATGCCTGCGCAGAGAAGTATATACTACTATGTTAAAGGTGGCGTCTGCGGACAGCCAAATCTATGCAGACATGTCTGCGACTGTAGGAGGGAGCGTGCCACTAGGTACTAAGCCGGTGTCGCCAAAAGGAGGTAAGCGCAAGAGCGGGTGAGAGCGACAGGGGCAGCTCGCTGTGCAAGATAACTGTGTGCGGCTGGCCTGTAGTAGAGGCTGGCCGCACAAAGGAGACGGTACTACTGTTAGTACTTGTATGCATGACTCGAAGCGAGTGGATGGAGTGCCTTGGGCATCCATCTAAGTCGGCCTCGGGTGTATAGCCGTAGGTGAGTGTTGTAGTGCACCGGGCCTGCAGCGTTAATGCTCTATCCGAGGGCTTCGACGCATGGTTTTGTAGGATAGCCCCAAGCCTGCGAGTGAGAGAGAGCCACCCATCGTGTCAAAAGTTTCGCCAAGGAGAGAAGGAGGGCGTACAGCAGAACAGTGATGTGAGAAGACAGAGGCCTCGAATGACGCACATGTGCAATGCTAGGACTGCGACCCAGGGTTTGTAGGATAGCCCTGAACCTGCAAGAGAGGGAGTGCCACCATCATGTCGAAAGAGCCGCGAGGGGAACGGATTCCTCCCCCTCCTCCCCTCCCCTCTCCCCCTCCTCAGCCTCCTCCTCCTCCTCCTCACGTGAGTCAAGCAACTTCCGCTATTATTATTTTGTTGTTCTTTCTCTCTCTCTCTCTGATTCGTCGGCCATCCCCGTTTGGTGAGAGCCTGGATCTGGAGCCGAGATAATGCCCAGTAGTTCCCTCACTCAATTTTGACTCTATGATGTTGTGAATGTAACGTGCCCGCATGCCTAATCCAGATTCCGACGCAGGCTGCGGGAACCCCCGTTGGTATAAAAAGCAGCTCCGTTTTGTAGCGCATATATTTTGTCTGCACGTTGTTTGTTCTAGCAAGTCGCCGCAGACAACATTAAAGCATTATGTCGGAATATCGATTCCGCCACAGCTTAGGATACCGAATTTTATTGGGCGCTTCTGAGAACGTGTGTTGTGCTGTACATTCGATCTATCTTGTGGGACGGAGATTGCCCCAACGACGCGGTTGCACTTGAGGGGCGTTTTATTCCTCACCTTTAGTCTTTGCGTTCTTTCCATTTACGCTTTTGGGGGTTGGTCGGGAGTGCATCCTTACGTCCTTCGGGAGGGCCACCTTCCGTGCTACAGGGGCGGACGGATATTTCATATTTTGTGTATAATGCTTTTTCGATCGAAGTTTGACTCATGGAAAAAGTGGGCCCCGTTCCTCACCTGGGGCCTAGGGTTCCTTATGACAGCGGCCCGACTGTGCTCTTGCGTCTCTCCCCGTCGGCCCATCCTTGGCCGTGCTCGCTGGCCGCGCCCCGCTTGCGAAGCGTCGACGTGGCGTTCCAAGGCCCTGGCATCCTTGTCGGGCGTCCTCATTATGCGGCTTGACTGTACGGTCGGACCGAGGCATCATATCGAGGTCGGTTCGGCGAGGGTACCCTCATGCTCTTCGTGCCCGTTGGATGCTCTTGTGCACCCTGGGGAGGGTGCCTTTGGCGGTTCTGTCTGGTGTGGCCGGCGGAGGGTCTCGTGTTCTTGCGGGCTGCTCTTCTGGCCTTACGTCGGGCCTGTCCCTCTACAGGGGCAAAGTTCAAAAGCAGTCAAGAGATAGCCTGGGGACTATCTTTGGACAATTGTTGAGCATTGGGGGGGTATGTTTCGAGTGATTTTTGATTTTTCGCCCAAAATCCCCCTGTACAGTCGGGGCGCTGAAGAAGGAACCCTTTTCGTCGGGGAGGGGCTCGGTGTTCCCTGATTGTTTCACAGTTTGCCTCAGGTCTTCCTGAGGTTCTCCATGGGACATCGATGTTCAACCTCTGAGAAAAAAGGGACCTCGTTCCTGATTTAGGGCTCCTTGGGTCACCGCCCCGACTGTAGGGGGACAGGCCCGACCCAACTCCAGCCCGAGGTCCGACCGCAGGCGGTCCGGAGGCAGATCGGCGGCGCGCTCGGGGGGAGGCGAGCGGGAGCAGCCCTTCCCAGAGGGCGCCGCAGGGCTTCTCGGCAACCCTCCGGCCTCCCGGGAAGGAGGAGGAGGAGGAGGAGGAGGAGGAGGAGGAGGAGGAGGAGGAGGAGGAGGAGGAGGAGGAGGAGGAGGTGTCTTCGGGGGACGCTTCGGCAGCTTCCCAGAATCGGGGGTGGACAGAACCCCCACCAGTGACACGTCGATTAGTGAACTGCCCGTTTTCGGTCCTCGAGAGGGCGCCGTGGCCGTTGTTTTCCAGGCCTGCGCCCGCCAGGTTTGGGCCTCAGGTCGTTTTCACTGAACCACGTTTTACTAAAGGGGGGTCTGTCCATCCCCGAGAGAAGGCTTTGGTGTCTTTCTTCGGGGGAAGCTTCGGAAACTTCCCAGAATGCCCGAGGCCTTCCGAGCCCTCTGAGAGGACCCGCCCCTTCTGACTTCCCACTGGGGGCTCGCCGCCGATCAGATGAAGAAATAGGTCTTCTCAGGGAGCTCCACGAATCACCGATCACCACGATCAACATTCGATCCCGAGTTTGGTCGCCGTGTTAGGCTTTCCGGGCCCCCTCCCCGGGGTCCGTGTAGTTTCCACTTGGGATGCCTTCTTTTCCCACGGCAGGGCCGAATTTGTGGCCTGGTCGTTCAAACGTCTTCCTGCTTCTCGTCCTCGTCCTCGTCCTCCTCCTCGTCCTCCGTCTCCTTCCGCTGGGAGGAGGGGGAGAGAGGAGGAAAGGAAGGCAACCAACATATTAAAAGAGGAGGGTGAGGAGGACGAGGAGGAGGAGGCGGAGGAGGAGGAGGAGGAGGCGTAGGATGAGGAGGAGGTGGAGGGAAAGGAGGAAAACAGGGAGAGGAAGGGGAGGAAGACAAGAGTAAAACCAGGATGCATCAACGATGTTGTGATAAACTCGCATCCCGAGTCCTCTCCTCATGAGTCCCTGCAATCATGTCTTTTACAGCTGGGAGCGCCCGCTTGACAAACGAACGCTCTATGACCACTCCATGACGGCGAGAGCTGAGAGCCCCGTTTTGAGACGGAACTTCCTCCATCTTCGAATCAATCGTAGATGTCCAATTTGAAAAGGAGCCATCCCCCGTGCAGCAGTTACACATGAGTCGATGTCGTCTAGAACAAGGTGAGGTCTCCAGCGAGGGTCTCATGTCGAACATGTGCCGCCATTCAAGCCGAACACTTTTGGGATGAGTGTGAGGGGTGCCGTGGCGAGAGCTGCATTTTGGACATAACCTCACCTCCGTCCGTGCAAACATCGGAGCCATGAAGAACGAATACTGGCAAGGTGAGAGAGACAACTTGAAAACCACCCGCCGTCCATCCGTGTAGTTGTGGGAAGCTTGACGCATCAGGGTCGTAATGTGTGAGGAAGTCTCAGGCGAAATTCCAAGAGCGCTCTGCCGACACGTATGCTAGTGTGATGGGGTGGCGTTATTCATAAGGAAGGAGCAGGATGATGAGGCGAAGGGGGAGGAGAAGGACGAGGAGAGGAGGAAGAGGAGAGGAGGAGGAGGAGGAGGAGGAGGAGGGAGGAGGAGGAGGAGGAGGAGGAGGGGAGGAGGAGGAGGAGGAGGAGGGAGAGGAGAGGAGGAGGAGGAGGAGGGAGGAGGAGGAGAGGAGGAGGAGGGAGAGGAGGCGGGAGGAGAAGGAGGAGGGAGGGGATGGAGGACGAGGATATGGGAGGATATGGATGGGGAGGGGGGGATGAAGAGGAGGAGGAGGAGGAGGATGAGCTGGAGGAGGATGAGCTGCATGAGGAGAATGGGGAGGAGGGGCTTCTGGCATCGACAGAAGAGGAGAAGGAGGAGGAGGAGGAGGAGGAGGAGAGGAGGAGGAGAGGAGGAGGAGGAGGAGGAGGAGAGGAGGAGGAGGAGGAGGAGGGAGGAGGAGGAGGAGGAGGAGGAGGAGGATGAGTTTAACAGGTTGAGGAAGATGAAGAAAGGAAGGGCGAGGCGCTGAGTGCTGGCAGTAACAGTGCGGATCCTCAGCATTGTCGCACAGAGTCTTCAGTGAACGGATTTCTTTATCACATGGTCGGCGTTATGTGCCTGCAGGAGAAAGATGCTCCTCATTTAACTCTCGACGTATAGTTTCCAGATTGTCACAATTTCATGTGACATTTGCAGGCACGAGGTGCTTGTTGAAGCGTGGCACATTCACGCCCCCACCTGTTCAACCTTGCGCCCAACTCCCCGTCCTCCTTCCCTTCGCCCTTCGCTCTCCCCTCCCCCTCCCCCTCCTCCCTCTCCGCCTCTCTGCTCTGACAACCTCCCCCCCCCTCCCCCATGCCCCCCACCTCCCCACTCCCCTCTGCCTCCCTCCCTCAACCCATGAGCCGCCGCCGCTGCTGGCGCGCATGGCTCTGACCCTGCACACGCAGACCTCACTGCCCCCGGCTCGCCTCCCTCTCCCCCGCTCCCCCACCTCCCACGCTCCACATTTAACTCAATATGAAGACTACTCTCCCTTCTCCCCTGACCCTGTCCAGAAGATGTCCCTCCCTCTCCGCATATTGTCGTTATACAGGATATCAGATGTTGACCTTTCCGAAATGTGTTTCCCAATCGGAGCGTTCTCGGTATTTCAACATGGTGTTCCCACTGCCGCATAGCCCTCCTTTTAGGATCGGCGCTTTGCTGTCGTCGTTCAGAGTGGCGCTCTCGTCCCAGCGCGGGCCAGTTTCCTGAATCCGAGTCCTTTCCCCTCCCCCACCTTCCCCTGGTCCTCCCGTTCCTCCCGCTCCTTCCACTTTTTTGACGCTGGCCAGACTCCACGCGTGAAGCTCGCAGCGTGCGCGCTCCCTCCCATTTGGCTCCTGCTGCTGCTGCTGCTGCTGCTGCTGCTGCTCTTCGCCCTCCTCCTCCTCCTCCTCCCTCCCTCGTCCTCCTGCTCGCCCTCCTGCTCACGGCGGGAACCCCTGGACAGCGTGCCGCTCCGCCGCTCCTGGCCTGGCCCACCGCGCTCTGGAGCGACGCGCTCTCCGCCTCGCGGCCACGTCCCGGGCCTCCCTCGGCCCCCCGCCCCGCTGGGCGGAGCGGCGCGCCGTCCGCTCGCACGGCGTGAGCGTGTCGCCAGGGCCGCCGCGCCGGCACGCTGTCCCCCCAGGGTTCCCGGCCGCGTCCTCCCGCCCAGCCTTCTGCCAGCCCGCCACCTCCCGCCGAGAGCGCACGACGCGATGGGGTCGTCTCTGAAGTTCCAGGCCCGCGATGACGCGCGCCCGCAGATATACAGAGAAAGCACCAGCGCCACGGGAAGGGATGGGCGGGGAGGGGCAGAGTGTCAGCGATGGCGCGAGCGCGCCCAGGTTGCCCGGCCCCCCTCCCTCCTCTGGCATTCTCCCCCCCTTCATCCCCACCTCTCTCCTCCCTCTCCCCACTCTCTCCCCACACTCCCCCCCTGCTCTCCCCCCTCCGCGCCCCCCCCCTCTCCCCCCCGCCAAACCCCTCCCCTCCTCGCCCACTGCTGTGCTCCTTCCCGAGAAGAGCCTCCTCAGTCGTTTCGCGCTTAATGGGGTCTTCGGATTTTGCTCCCCTTTCCCCTCCCCCCCCCTTCACTCCCCCCCCTCCCGCCCCGCCCTCCCCCCCCCCTCTCCCCCACCCCGCCAGCCGCGCCCTCCACCCCTCCTCCTCCCTCCCCCCCCCCTCCACAATTACTCAATATGAATACTACTCTCCCTCTTCCCCTGATGGCGTGCTGGGAGTGGCCGACCCCCCCCCGCGTACTGTTTTTTTACACACAGGATTCCCAGGAGTTGGGTTTTCGCCTGCGTTTTTTTCAAAATGCTGCTCTCGCTGAGGCGCCGGCCTCATTTCTGCTCCCGAATCGTTCCGAATCGTGCTCCCGCTGCAGCGTGGGCCTCATTTTCGGATCGGTGTTTTGCCTCCGTCGTTCAGGATGGCGTTCTCGCCCCAGCGCGGGCCTCTTTCTCGCGCGCCCATCCGCCCGCCACCACCGCGCCGCACCACGCCCCGCCCCGCCGCACGCACACCCACCGCCACTTCCACCCACCAACGCACGCACGCACGCACGCGCACCACCACCGCGCACCGCCACCACCACCGCACTACCCCACCCACCACCACCACGCAACACCGCGTCACACCACATCACACGCGCGCACACACAGACACACACGCACGCACGCACGCACACACACACACATACACACGCACACACACACACGCACACACACAGACACACACACACACCACCACCGCCACCACCACCACCGCCATCACGCACGTACGCACCTGGCCCACCACCAAACCACCAAGACGCCACACCACGTCACACCACAGCACACGCGCACACACGCACACACACACATACACACCACCACCACAACAACCACAACCACGCACACACGCACGCACGCACGCGCACCACCACCCACTACGCACACGCGCGCGGAGCCACAGGTCCGCTACGACACGCGTCCGCGGATAGAGAAAATCAGCGCCATGGTAAGGGATGGGAGGGAGGGGTAGAATGTCAGATGTTGACGCGAGCGCACCTAGCTTGCCCCCCCTCTCCCTCCTTCCCCCCCTCCAGCCCCACCCCCCCCCTCCCCCCCCCCGGCTGTGTCTCTATCAGGGACGAGGTTCAAGCTGAACCGTCGTACTCGATGCAGGACATGCCATGTTCTCGCGCGGCACGCCAGAGTTGCATGGCAGGCCTCTGGTCCCATCACAGAGGTTCGGGCGCCCCTGAACCATACCATTTCAAGCACTCCCCTCCCATCCCCTCTGCACCGCCCACTAGGACCCGACGTCGCAAAAGGTTGAAGCATCGTCACACATCGCGACCAGAGCCCTAGACTCCATCCTTCTGCGGAACTCTGTCGAGCCGAACGGGTGTGTGCTGGTCCCGAGGCCCGCAGCCTGGCGGAAACGCCCGAAGCGCACACAGTTGCGACGCCAAGATCTCAGGGCCCGTGCCTTTTGAGAACTGCGTCGTTTTGAAGCTGGGCCCGGCCTAAAAGACGCGTAGTTTTCTCAGGCCGCCTCGAGCACGGCGCCGAGCGAGGGTAGCAGCCGACCGGGAGTAGTGATGGGACTGTTTTCCACCACCACCATTGCTCGGAGGGGGGAAGGAGGTGGAGGACGAGGAGGAGGAGGACAAAGAGGAGGACGAAGAGGCGAAGGAGGAGGAGGAGGAGGAGGAGGAGGAGGAGGAGGAGGAGGAGGAGGAGGATGAGGAGGACCCCTCCAACCTATGGTGGTAGTGGTGGTGGGAAACAGGCCCATCAAGTAGCTTGCGCCCTCTGTTCTCCGAAGCGAAACATGCTGCGACGCCAAGCTCTCCGCGCCCCGTGCCTTGCCCGAGGCGGAGGAGGAGGAGGAGGACCCCTCCAACCTATGGTGGTAGTGGTGGTGGGAAACAGGCCCATCAAGTAGCTTGCGCCCTCTGTTCTCCGAAGCGAAACATGCTGCGACGCCAAGCTCTCCGCGCCCCGTGCCTTGCCCGAGGCGCTGGCGGAGGTCTTCGCCCGCACCGCCACCAAGGCCCTGGAGGCCCGCAGCCAGGAGACCCCTGGGCCTCCCCCAAAAATGGTGCCCGCGGGGATGAGGTCGGATCTGCACGAACGAAATGGGTACGGAAAGAAGGGGTGCAATACCCAACAGCAGTTCCTGTTCATTTTGAACAGGACTCGCTGTCCGCGCCGCCGCGGCCTGTGTCCATTTGAGACAGGCCGCCTGCCCAACAGCGGCCGCTGCTGGTTTCGGACAACATTTGTGATTGGGCATTGTACCCATTCTTTCCGTGCCCATTTCGGGCGTCCAAATCGGAGGACCGCACCGCATCGCCGAGGCATCCGCGATGCGGCTCGATGTCGAGCCTGGCTCTCTCCGCGTCGACGTCGACGATGCACCGCCGACGTCGACGATGCATCGCCGAGGCATCGCCAGTGCCTCGGCTAGGCTGCGCGATCCTCCGACCCCTAACCATCTGTAGTCGGACCGAGGCGGACCGAGGCGTAAGATCGAGGTCGGTTCGGGGAGGGTACCCTCATGTTCTTCGTGCCTGCTGGATGCTCTCCTGGATCCTGGGGGAGGGTACCCCTTGAATGATCCTAGTGTTGGGGGTGTTTTGGCCCGCGGATGTGTCCTCATGTCCTTAAATGGTTTTCTTCTGGCCCAGGTCCGACTGTACTCGGAGGAGGAGGAGGAGGCGAAGGAGGAGGAGGAGGAGGAGAAGGAGGGGAAGGAGGAGGAGGATGATGATGAGGAGGAGGAGGACGAGGGCGCGGAGGAGGAGGAGGTGGAGGTGGAGGAGGAGGAGGAGGAGGAGGAGGAGGAGGAGGAGGAGGAGGAGGAGGAGGAGGAGGAGGAGGAGGGGGGTAGCGTTTCGGGTTCGCGGCTCGAGGTTTTCGGGCGTTTTCGTCGGTCCTCGGCGGTTTTCCATCCTCGGGGTGCTCTCCAGCAGCTGCGCCTCGCCGAGAGCGTTCCAGGCGTGCCCAGAGCGCCCCGAGCGGCCGCCAGAAACCCGAGTTATGACCCGAAAACCAGACGACGAGGATCATTGCGGGGGGATCGGCTCATGGGGGGATAGGCTCAGGGGGATGCATCGATCCCCAATCGTCCGTGGATCACCGATAGGGGCCCGATGGTCCGCCCCGCCCTGGAACGTGCGGTTTCGCTAGCTCGGGCCCATCGCCCATCTACCGGCGGTGCATCGCCGATTCCAGGTCGATGTTTCCCCCCCCCTTGTGCCAGTCTCCCCCCCTTTCGTTGCCCCTCGGGGGGAGGGGGAGGGAGCGGGAGGCTGGTGCTTCACACCGCAGGTGCAGCAGGCGTGTGAGGCTGGGCTGCCCCAGCCTGGCCGGCGCATCCGGGGAGGCCTCGCGGTGACGAGCAGAGGGGCTTCTCGTCGGCCCTCGCCCGCGCACGGCAGCTCTGGCGCTTCCGCGCACGGGGAGGGCTGGGCAGGGGGCGAGGCCTGCGGGGGAGGGTCAGGAGGGAGCAACAACACACAGACACAACTGACCGTCGATTCCCTAGAAAATATGGGAAAATATGGGAAGTGGGGGGGAAGACAAAAACCCAGGAAATATAAGGAAATGTAGGGGAATCTTTTTAATTTGTGTGTGTTTATTTGTGTGTCCCATGGCCCCTTCAGAGGGGAGGGGAGGGGAGGGAGGAAAGCGGGGTGCGCTCGCGTCCTACTATCTGACGTCCTGCCCCTCCCTCCCATCCCTTACCATGGCGCAGAGCTCCTGTCTAGTCGCGCAATCGGATGCCGTAGCATGGCGTAGCATTACACGGCATAGCATGGTGTTGAAGATCAACGCGTAATATGACATAGCATGGCGTGGCGACGCCCCCAAATGGGGGGCTTCTGCGGCCGAAAAAAAATCAACGAACCGACACCGAATGTGTGATCATTTCCGATGGCTTTTCCGGGGGGGAGAGCAGTTTCTAGATTCTGGGGCCTATTTGGAAGGACCGACAAAACATGCCGTGGCATGGCGCTGGAAATGATGACGCAAGCACTGCAGCGGTAACACGATTCGGAACGAGCGGAAGCGCGGAAATGAGGCCAGCGCTGCAGTGGGAGCACGATTCGGAACGAGCGGTAGCCCTAAAATGAGGCCAGCGCTTCAGCGATAGCAGCATTTTTAACAAACGCCCAAGCTCGGAAGCGCGGAACTGAGGACGCGTAGTTTGACATAGCGTGGCGTGGCGACGCCCCAAACTGGGGGGGGGCTTCTGCGGCCCAAAATGTCAACTGGAAAGTGCGGCCGTAAGCTGCGACAGTCTTCAGGAAGAGCTCGAGAGTGAACATGTGGTCGTCTGCCGCAGCTTGTCGTTCCCTCCCCCCCCCTGGAGGCGGACAAGCGGACACCCATGCGGTTCCTCACTCCTAACAGCGTCCCTGGGGCAGCAGTTCGGTGGAGGCTAGATGGGCGCTCGACAGCTCGCCCCCTCCTGGAGGCAGTGCCCTGGCGGCAGGCGGGTGCGCTACAGATGGCGCGCCCGCGCTCGTAGACGTGCCTCACAGGTTAGTGCTTCAGGAGTGAGTATCGGAAGGTGCGGCGGTATGCTGCGGCGGTCTTCAGGGAGTGCTCGAAAGTGAACACGTGGTCGTCTGCCGCAGCTCGTCGTCCCTTCCCTCCCCTGGAGGCCGGCAGACGGACGCCCATGCGGCGGGGGTTTCGATCGATCGTCCGGTATATTCTGGAATCAAGACGACGTTCCGGTAAGGGTGCCCGTTGGTCGCTTCAGTTCCGCTCCTTTCACAGACAGCGTGACCATTAGCCACTTCCCTGCCAGTGCTCCCAGCGCAGAAACGCCTGTGGCTGGAGGCCTCCCTCACTTGCTGGATGAGTGAGGTTTTCATGTTGGGGTCGTGCAGCCGTTTACCGCAGTCGCCCATGTGTGCCCCTATGTCTCCAGCCCTTCACGACTGGGTCCGGTCACCACATAGCGCTTGGCCAGCCACCCGCCATTGTGGAACAGGCCCCTGGCGCTGCCAATGCTGGCTGGGGCGAGGCGCAAAGTGCCAAGGGACAGCCTGCCTGTCTGCTGTAGCAGTGCCCTGGCTGGGGCGAGGCACAACGTGCTGATGCACGGCCTGCCTGTCTGCTGTAGCAGTGCTCATCCTGGGTTCACCGCCCCTGGCGGCAGCGAGTTGCAGCCCCCCGCTGCTAGTCCAGTGTCGTCCGGTGACGGCCCCAGCACGGCACCCGGCTCGGCCTCCCGCCCTTGGGGGCCGGGCCCCCTGGCGCCGTCAATACCGGTACGCAGGCCCAGCTGGGGCGGGGGCGACGTGAATCACGGCCCCGGCCGTTGGTTGTAGTTGTTTTCGCCCTGGCCAATGCCCGGACCTGGCCACGGCCTGGCTCGGTTTCCCTGGCACTGGCCCCTCTGCGTGACGTCTCTGGCTCACGCCTCCTGTCTCGAGCGCCTGGGCTCCGGGTACCGCCGCCCTCAGTGCTCGCGGCCTTGTGCTCACCCTGGCTTTAACCGCACCTGACCGCAGCGGTTTACAGCCCCCCGCTGCTGGCCCAGTGTCGTCCGGTGTCGGCCCCAGCGCGGCACCTGGCTCGGCCTCCCCGCCCTTGGGGACCCGGCCCCGCGGCGCCGTCATACCGGGTGCGCAGGCCCAGCTGGGTCGGGGCGAGACGTGCCTTTCGGCCCTGGCCGTTGCTGTAGTTGTTTTCACCCTGGCCATTGCCCGGACCTGGCCACGGCCTGGCTCGGTCTCCCTGGCATTGGCCCCTTCTGCGTGACGTCTTCGGCTCACGCCTCTTCGCCGCAGGCTTCCGGGCGTTTCCCTCTGCCCTCGGTGGATGTGTCCGTCCCTCGTGCTTTTGGCTCTCCCGGCACCACGGACCAGATCTCGTCCGTGGTGCCGGGAGAGGCAACCCCTGGCGTTCAGGTGGCGTGCGGTCTGACCAGTTCTTGCACGAGTGCTTGCACTTCCATGGCTCTGGTTTGTCTGGTGGCCCTATGGGATACGGGTCCGCCTGTCGGTCCGCTGCCCTGACCTCTGGCGCCCTGTGGCGACAAGGTTGAAATTCACGTGCCTGGCGTTTCAGCTCCCATGGTACACGCATGTTGCAGTTTCCTGGCCGCCCCCGCAGCTTGCAGTCCCCCCCTCGGCGCAGCTCAGCCCCGGCGCAGCTGCTTCCCCCGGCGGTAGGGCTTGCCTTGCTCGGCGCGCGCGCGCGCCCGCAATTAGGTTATTCGTAGCCCGAGCTAACTCTGCTGACGTTGCTGGCGCCTCTGCCTGCGGCCGCGACGGAAAAAGTATCCCCACCAGCCTCTTTTCATCGACGCTTCGTTCTGACGGCGCCCGGCGTCTTCCACTGCGCCTGCGATCAAAAAACGTATCCCCACCGGCCCATCCAGAAACGATGCCCATGAGAGTTAACGGGGGGAGAGGAAGACACGCATAGTCAAACAGCGAGGGAGGCTTGGGAGGCTTCGTGTCCATCTCGAGACGTCTTGGAGCGGTCTCGGGGCCGCTTGGAGCATCTTGGGAGCCATTCTGAGACAGCTTGGGCTATCTGAGCCATCTTGGAGGTCATTTTGGGCTCCCTGAGGCCGCTCGGGGCCTCTTGGGGGCATCTCGGGTGCCTCTCGGAGGCCTCTTGTGGCTTCTTGGGGCGCTCCTTGGGCCTTCTTAGAAGCCTCTTGGGAGCCGTGGAGAGCCGGCTGGTCAAAAGAGTGGGGGTACTAGATGTTCGTCCCCCCCTCGGGGGCCACGATCCTCGTGAGGGGTGTCAAAATTAGGCCCCCCTAGGGACCGAAAAAGGACCCTCTGACAGCTCGCGGCCCCTCCCCAAGAACCTCAGGGAGGGGAGGGGGGGTTCCCCTCCCCGAAGGGAAGAGGGAAGAGGAAAGAGACCCTCGTTAGACCACCTGTCGCCCAAAGGGCTGGTGGGATTCAGAGAACGCGATCTGGGCGTGGAAACCGGGCCCTTTGGGGCTCCCCCCCCTCGCGCGGATTTAAACATTTTACAGTAGGAGGCAGAGAATCAGGACTGTAACTTCGGAGACTTGAAACTGCAACGGGTGCGGGGAGCAGCAGCTTCGCCCTGCAGCCTGGCGGCCTCACAGGAGGGCCGGCGGATTAGGGCTGGTGCGCGTTCCCCCCTCGCGAACGTGGGGACAGCCACCCCCGAAGGGTTCAAAGGGTGTTGGCATAACGAACTCGCCGATCCACCTTCGCCAACAGGGGTGGTAGTATTTCCGAGCCGGACCGCGTCGCCGATGCATTGGCGATGCGGCGCGATCTGGAACCAGGTCATCCATACCGACATCGCTGACACACTGTCCGTCGATGTCTCCGTGATGCCGTGGCAGCCGCGGGCCTCTTGTCGCTTAGGCCCCCCATTAGGGAGGTCTGGTGACAGCATGTGCCCCATCCCCACCCTTCGCTCCGCCATAACACAGCGCCCTCGCTGCGAGGATGCCAGCAAGGCCGAGAAGCTGGAGAAGGCCTCTCTCTCTCTTGCTGCTTGCCTCGGCGGAGGCGGGAGGAGGAGGATGAGGAGGAGGACGAGGACGCGGGAGGAGGAGGAGGACGAGGAGGAGAAGAAGGAGGAGGAGCAGGAGGAGGAGGAGGAGGGAGAAGGGAGGAGGAGGAAGAGAAGGAGGAGGAGGAGGCGGAGGAGGAGGAGGAGGAGAGAGGAGGAGGAGGCGATGATGATGATGATGATGATGATGATGATGATGATGATGATGATGATGATGATGATGATGATGATGATGATGATGATGATGATGATGATGATGATGATGATGATGATGATGATGATGATGATGATGATGATGATGATGACGGGGAGGAGGAGGAGGAGGAGGAGAGAGGAGGAGGAGGAGGAGGAGGAGGAGGAGGGATGATGATGATGCTGATGATGATGATGCTGAGGCTGATGCTGCTGCTGATGATGATGATGCTGATGATGATGATGATGATGATGATGATGCTGATGATGATGATGATGAGGAGGAGGAGGAGGAGGAGGGAGGAGGAGAGAGGAGGAGGGAGGAGGAGGAGAGCAGGAGGAGAAGAGGGAATAACAGTAGTAGTAGTAGTAGTAGTAGTAGTAGTAGTAGTAGTAGTAGTAGTAGTAGTAGTAGTACTAGTCGTAGTAGTAGTAGTAGTAGTAGTAGCAGTAGTAGTAGTAGTAGTAGCAGTAATAAGTCTTAGTAGTAGTAATGAT